>SMLS01072522.1:0-10355 GCA_004785975.1 Popillia japonica
TAATTCAACTAATGTAATCAACATTTCTAATAAGTCTGCTCTTTTGCAAAAATCTTTTATTGTCTATTTTAAAAGCGAGTCATAGATTTTGCAGATTGGTTTTTATTTCATACCTTCATTGCAATCCATTAAGTAGCGTCTGTGAATTAGTGCCCACTTGAACACAGGAAACTCGCGAAATTATTGCAGAAACGTAAAAATGTCTGTATGATTTGTGTTGTGAGTTCATTCAGGATTGACTGATTTGTTCTTCGAGCTGTCTATACGATGTGCAGCATCCTCCTTCAGCATCACATTTCAAATCCATCTACACGGCGTCTGTTAGCGCTTTTGATGGTCCATAACTCAGATCCGAATATATGGAATATGAAGAACAACAGAGATCGAACAAGAGTCTTTTTGATATTTTTAGGTATGTCTTTATCTGTCCATATTTTTCTCAGACGCATCAAAGCCAACGGTGGCATTGCCATGCGCCTTCTTATCTCCGCTTCACATCCACTAGTGTTTGTTATTAGATACCCTAAATATATAAATTCATTCACACGAGATTGTTGCTTTCGATTGTGACACTTTCCAGCATCCGGGCCATTTCTTCTTCACTTTTCGCTACTCGGGTGGTACCATCCACATACCTAAGGTTGTTCAGAACTTTGGCTTTGATTACAATTCCTTCTTCATCGCCCTCCAAAGCGCGTCTCATGATGTATTCACCTTAGGCACCCAACAATCTGAGTGACAGTTTACAGTTTACAATTACAACACATACAGCAATAGCCTATCTCTACATTATATTTGTATATGCAATGTAATAAACGGCACATGTGGTCGGCGTTAACGGAAGACGGTACTAATAATGGGTAACGAATATAACCCTTAAAAAAATTCGTGCTGAAAAAGGATATCACTTTTGTTTTCGTTCCGCATTTCAACCGGTGTAGAACCAGTTCTAAGAGTAGACCATCAAAATTACTGGAATAGCTGTATTACTAAACTTGATACAAATTTTGTTTTAGTCGCACACAACATGATTAATGAACCGGTTCAATTATAAAACCAACATAAGCCCAGTATATGTAGAAAAGATGACAGTTACAGTTTTATATCAGGTTGGAGCTCGCGTAAATCCTCACAATTCGCCCAACTTTATTTTATAGTTTATTATACCTATATGTATACCTATAGTTTATTGACAAGTAAGACATTATACTACTGAGACAACGCAGGCTAGATGTAGTAAATAACTGTTAATAGGCAACACCCGAGAGTGAATTTAAAGACCATCAAAAACTAAGAATCTCTAAAGTCCACTTAGGTTATAGGTTTACTCAGTTTTGTTTTCAACAATACCACCCACACTATTATGCTATTATTTTGTATTTATCATTTCGCGAAACTGTGAAATAAACAATTGCTCAAGCTTAATCTTTAATTTCTTACTTTACTTCTGTACATCCATCAGTTTGTAATCTTCCCTTAATGGATATATTGCATAAGTTAATATTTTATTGATATATAGGTACATATTTTTGTGTGATACGTCAGTGCATTAGAATATCCTTGACACCCTTAAATTCAATCTCAGAAATACTTTTCTCTACTAGGTGCATTAAAAAAGATTGTAACACAAATCAACGTAACACAAATGATTTCATGGTCTTGTACGTACCATTTATCGCCATACCAGTTTTACCTTACGATTTGTGTCTTGAATCGTGCGAACTTGTTTCTTTTTCAATTATAATTCCGGTGAAATAATTGTAATCAAGCAGGTCGGATAGATCCACGTAACCGACGCCATAAAGATTTCGTTTGTAAATTAACAAGAACACGTTACGACAGGTGTTTCTTTTTGATGTGGTAAGAAATAAAAGTTTCCATCTATTCTAATACCAATTAATAACTATTACGGTATTGTTTTGTTCATTAAGATTTTAGAATGTGATTTTGTAAGGTTTTTATCGAAGAATAGATTCTAGGAATATCGCTTACTTATTAATGACTTATTTTTCGCTTCGTCATTCTGTAGTCGTTCTGAAATTTCTAAAATCTACGTAGAGTTAGCACATCAAATAATTTTAATGCGTTTTTAGTTCAGAATAACTACTTTATCGAAAAGAGAATTTATCTGCCACATTAAGTCAGCTGTTTGTACAAAACTGAAGATACAACATTATTTTCGCAGAATATTAGAGGGCAATTTTCATATGCGTGCCTGTAAAATGCAAAGCAGCACCTTGTGTTTGGCCGTCTAAAGCACGTAGTGATAATTACTGAGAAAAATAATATTTCTGCAACGTACTCATTCCTTTCGACAGTGCGTGTAGATAACATAATACTACGTAGTATAATATGAGAAATAATTTACGTACTTCCCTATACCTAGTAATAAAAGACTAAGATACAGAATTATTACTAAAAAGTGGTAATATAAAACCAGTTCGAAAACGGGATCACGAATATTTTAAATTGTGCGGCTCAGTGGTCTAGGGGTATGATTCTCGCTTTGGGTGCGAGAGGTCCCGGGTTCAAATCCCGGCTGAGCCCAGATTTTTATATTTATATAAAAAATCTAATACATGCTTAGTTTGTATTATCAATGATGTATTATTAAGTAATCTATGACCTGAATGAATTAACTGATCATATAATTACGCTGATCTACTGTTTTTTTCTTTGGATCTACTTCGTTGTAAAATTAATTTTCAATCGTCTTACAAATTCTACGTAATTACTATCCTATCATAATTAAAACATTTATTGCACATTAACTGAACGCTCATTATTACATACTACACAATCAAGAAATCTTAGTTGGCAGCAGAGTAAAACCACCGTTAAAATGAAAGCAAAGCCTACGCCGATCGGTCGGCAAAGTCAGACATCAGACATCACGCCTTTCTTTGTGTGTCGATCAAGGAAGGCTTCGTACGTTGAAGACGGAAAAAAAATCGTTCAACCACAGTTAGATCTTAATAGCGAAATTTTCGAACACATTTCGCCGTTATTTATGGTTCGTTAGGCGCGTATATATTTATAATACGGATATAAATCAGCCGTATACACTGTTGTGTACCTACTACGTGGTCTTTGTTGCTGTCTTGTTTGTCGTGATGCAATTGCGAACAGAAATCAACAGGAAAACGTCATGGAAGCAATCAGTAGTATTGCACCGTAGATGTGGGTTAGGACATAATGAAAGCTGATTGAATATATGTATGTAGATTAAAGGTAAATAAGGAAACATGAACGTAAAACAAAAGAACGTAATATATTGCTAATATAGACATAAAATATGTGTGTAGCTTACATTAAATACATAAAATTGCATACACATGCTTCTTCATTCGATATAATATTTTTGAAGGTAACTTAAGTTTGGTAAAGATTGAAATGGTATCCCACCATAAATATTCTTAGCTAGAATTCTTCAAACTTACCACTCATCACCCTCTTACAAGTACAAGTAGGTAAGTTATTTGATCTAAAACGTCTGCATCTACCATATATAATTGATTAAATTTTATAGAATCAGAACCTGTTATATCCCATTATTATTGGTCAATGTCAACTACTCAAACTCCTTTTTGTATTCAAAAAAATATACAATGTACATTGCACTTTTCCAGATGCTAACAGCTTCCAGTGATAGAGTGCTTACGAAATTTACCGAAAACTAACGTTTGTAAAAACCAAAACGCGCCAAAGTCTCTGAGAGGTTCTGCTATTTCTTCTGGCAAGCTGTCACGAAAGATACCCCTAAGAACAGTACAGTTTCTCCTTCATAGTATGGATCAAAATTATACTCATAGCAAGCCCTAGTATCACATTATTCCCTTACCTTTCCCATCATCTATATACTCTTATCCACTAACTTAAAAAAGATCAAAATGTTCAGTGTTCATTGCTGTTTAAATCTCGTTTCCTGAAATAGAAACGCATTTTCCTGGAATATTGTTGATATGATAATTAAAGTAAACTGGTAATTTCCTTATGTGGTCTTGCATCGACTTTTGAAGTTCTCTCTGACTCTCTGACTTATTTGACTACCGCTGTAACCCTTACTGTATGTAAATGTGCACTATTAATCACATTACTCCTAAGAACAATTTCGTTTCAAATAATTGAACCCTGAACACCAGCAATCGTTCATGTAACCATATTCCAGATTATTGTGAACCAATATGTATACAGTGTTATCTACTTCAAATAGCAATATCTCAATAACCTTTCTGTGAATTTTTAAAAAAGTGCAGTTTTTTATAAACTACATTGTATTACACTGTAATTAGAAATTAACACAAAAACTTGAATTCTTTTACCCTATCAAAGTTGTTCAGATTACATCAATCTTACAAATCTCAAGTTCAATGAAAAATGTAATTTTATGCGCAACAGAACTATATAAATAATCAACAAAGACGAAAACTATAACGCTACTCTTCGTAAAACATTTTAGCTTGAATAAATTTCCAATTATAAAATTTAGGACGATTATATCAGGACATCTTAGCGACTATAAAATTAAAGTATTATTTTTTGCCTTAAAAAGTTTTTGTTCTAGCTATTATCTGGCATATCATGTCCTACTTAAATTGGACATATTTAAATTTTAATTTATTCACCACAAAACAGCTCAGAATTGTTTATCTGTTGAATTATCACATGTCATGTTGAATAAGAATTGTTTGTAAATCCGGTCAGATTATAATCGAAATTACACTTAATACTTTTTGCGAGCATATTTTTTCAGCCAAACTTAGTATTTGGAAGTTGGAGATCATTCCAATAACTATTTGCTCATTTTGTGTTAAGATTCTTAGTAATTTTGATCTAGTACCATAATAATAGGAAACAATCTCATAGTAGTTTGGTTGTTTCAATGCAAAAGACCTGCTCGTAAACGAATAAAATTCATTCTGATTTTTTTTATCTTTCCAGTATTAGCAAAAGTATCACAATTGTCTAACTAACCAAATGACAATTACCTTTCTATATTTCGACACAGGCGATAAAAAACACTCGACTGAGTAATTTAGTTTTAATAGCGGTTTAAAAAAATTAATTTAATGAAGTAAAAGGGCATTTTTGTGGTCATATGGTATGATTTTAAACGCTACCTGACTTAACAACAATGCATTGATTGACTTTTTGCTGCCTATGATCACGAAGCACCATTGAAATCCACAATTTGTGACTGGTTGCAGAATTTAAGCGTCTACATACTAAAGTCAAATTTTGTAGAAGGTACTGTGCTGTTCGAAAAATGATTGCAACGAATTGACATTAATTTAACTAGAGCTCAAAAATTTACTCTTGTGATTTGGGGTACAAAAACACTGGTAATTAAATCCGAAACAAAACAAAAATCGTTTGTTTGGGTGTTACGAAATGAACCAAAACCAAAAAAAATATGCAGTTCTGTTGCTACCATTGCTCAATAAAATCAGAACTGTAAACGCTAATTGGAATACTAGAATCTTTTCGCATAATATAATACATTAGGTAAAATAAAAGAAAAACAGCAGAAATTGGCTTATCGTCAGACAGTACATTGGACAGTCGATTTTTAAAGCAGAATAATATTGAACTAATAACTCATTGTCTATATTCCCTTGGCTTATCTCTCAATGGCATCTTCTTCTTCTCTCTTGTCAATATAAGCAAATTGTGCTTTAGATATTTGAAAACCCTTTGAAGAATTTTTGAGAAACCCACTCCAGATTCTTTTCCGGAAATTTTTTATGCTCCACACACACCTTGCTGTTTTATTAATACCAACAGTCACCGCATTATAATGAAATTTCTGCTAGTTTAAACACTCTCTAAGAAAAATCCATTTCCATTGTTTAGAAATCGACGATATAGTACTCGAATCAAATCTAAATGCAACGCGTACATAAGATGCCTCACGGATAACCGCGTATAAACATTCATGTAAACAGCATCAACAACAATAACAATAAAGTAAACCCGGTATCGCGACAGCAGCAGCGTAAGGCTTCTCTAGTACCCTAGCTCATATTAATTGTAATGCGGGATCGTGTGTGATAAATTGCCAAGGCGTTTGAGTGTAGGATGCACGGCCAGAGCACGAGAATTATGAGCGTTCAATTTGGCGTTACGAAACCAGCGCTATGCTACGGTGATCGGTGTCGTTTACATCCATTCGGATATTCGTCTCTTTGCATTGGATTGCTAGTTATTGTAGGATCTAGGCGAAACTATGAGTTATATCATTTCGAAACGGAAGGATTTTGATAATGGATGGTCAAGGAGAATGCTGATATATTCCCCAATTATATTTCACCTCTACATCACAAATGGTTATAGAGTGATCATATGGGTTCAATCATAGTAAATTTTAACGTACCGCTTTAATAATGGTACTATTTGCAATAGATTTATTTTTTTTAACTTACTGATAAACAATAATAATCTAACCTACATAACTACCTAATTAACCTAGGTTTAAAAGAGCACTCGCATATCATATGATATTGAACAGCTGTTTAGAATCAAGGATTATAAGGGGGTAATTTGTGGGGTAATTTGTGGTAACTATTAACACAATGAAATTTTATAATATATTAGATTGAGTCCCTGATGTTGTTGAAATGCGTAATGTCTAGTAGCTAATGAAATGCCAACTAAAGTATGTGCCCCAAAAATTAGTCATTTCAGAACAATATCAGTTGAAGGCTTTTATAGAACTGAACTCTTAGCTACTTAGATGTAACAGTGATCAGATGTTTCACCTGGCGATGTGGACAAACGCATCCTGCTAGTTCTTTTCTACGGATACACCTTTCACATGCACAATGAGACCAATATCGTTTCCTACAAGTGGCAGTGCTTCAGAATAGACCCATAATATGCAACGTAGGAACGTGGGAGAGAGAAATAAATTTTTCTCTCCCATTTTACCACTCATCTAGAAGAGGCTTTCATTACATCATTACTTAAGGAAAGCACTCCATTTTCAATTTTCACCATTTTCCCAGCACAATGGGAGAACATATTTTCATAGTGCAAAGTCAAATTTCTAAGTAGTCTCAGTTAACTAAATATCCTGATATCTCAGCTTCTTTAGCGTAAACACCAATATCAGCTGCCATAACTTGTATGGCAATGTACCAACAATTGTCAGCTACACAATTGAAAAGTGTTAGTTTTAGCAAAAGCTGTGAACGTCTATTGTGGACAGTTTTCTAATGCGTTTTCTGCAGGAGGTTACAGTGGAATCTACAAAATTAATACTAACTGATGCGTAAGACTCCGACATACATAACTAACACAAATTTGTAGGTTTGAGCAGTGGCCAAAGTCTGTTTTATTTCAATTGATAATATGCCTCTGAATTCACAGTTGAAAATTATAGTCAAAAATGAAAATACAGTAAAACCTATGTTAACGGACAGCTGTATATATCGGCCACCTGGATAACGGCCAGCTTTAACATTGCAAAAATCTATAATACGAGTATGTATTCCATATATACAAAGCTTGCAATAACGGCCGGCTTTTCAAAGTGGCCACGCCCAGACGATCCCAATATTTTATGGCATAAAAGCAATATAATTTACCTCCCAATAACGGACGTCGTCCGTATCAAAAATTTTAAAACTCACGTATTTGTTCAGTCTAAAGAAGGTGACAGAATTTACTTGTAAGGGTTATTGTTAGTTATAATGAAACACGATAGAATTATTTTACAACAGCAGCTGATTGTAGAAATTTCCGAAAACGCCTGTTCATTCGATCAGTTTAAGTTTATCGTTGTGTTAATGAAGTGTTTGAATATGTCGCTAAAAAGAAAACGTTCGTCACTGAAAGACAAAATTGAGTTTATCGGGGAGAGTGACAAGTATAATTTAAGTTCGCGGAAGTTAGCCGAAAAATTCGTATTTGGAAAAACTCAAATTAACGATATCGTAAAAAGCAAAAGTGATATTAAAAGGATGAACGAGTATGAAGAAGCTATTAATTTGAATCAGAAACGGAAATTCCCTACAACGGGTGAAGTAGCAGTGGATCAAGTTGTGTATAAGTAGTTCTGCTTGGCTAAAAATAAAAACATTCCCATATCTGGATCATTGTTTAAACAAAAGGCGCTAGAGACAGTAAGAAATTTAAACATTGAGAATTTTGCTGCTTCAAATGGTTGGTAGAATGTTTCTGTCGAAGGCACAATATCACTTTTAAATCAATTTGTGGTGAATTCGCTGATGTAAATTTGGAAGATGTAGAAGCATGGAAATATAAATTACCATAAATTTTAAAGTATTACTCCCCGAAGGATATATTTAATGTTGATGAAACATTAAATATATCGCGCCATGCCAAATAAAACTTTTGCATTAAAATACGATAAATGCAATGGCAAAAAATTTGCAAAACAACGGTTAATTATTTTATTCTGCGTAAATATGGAAGGCGACAGAGAAGACTCCTTAGTAGAAAAAAGTACAAATCCTCGGTGTTTTAAGGGAAATCATATCGACAAATTACCTTTAGAGTGGGTGCATAACAAAATGGCTTGGATAACATCAGATCGTATGACAAAATGTATACACATTTAGTTCACTTATATACATATGTGTGTATCCGTATTCTCTATTTTAAGTTTAAGTAAAATCATTTAAAATAATGTCCAAATGAATTTTATTTCTAAAAAAAAATAATAGCTATCATGGGAAAATATTTGCTTGGAATTTGGGTAAGTAATATCCATACCCTGTCTTTTGCGGACACCTTTGAATATTGGCCAACAATTTTGATTTTTTTAGTGGCCGCCAGTCACAGATTTTACTGTATATGTGTGATGATTATTGTCAGATTAAAAACAATCATTAATTAGGTACCGCTTTAGCTGCTTCAGAAATACAAACCTTCTGGAAAACAAAAAATAGAGGCACTGACAACTATTGTTGCCTGTAAGTGTTTTCCATCGCATATCTAGAAGTTCGAATATACCAGGGCCACTTCGGAAAATTACACAACACAATGAAAGTAAATTTCCATTAATTGATAACATAAGGTTCTTGTTGTAATAAAATGTAACTACAATACATAATAAACGTAAAGAACAAACGGAACATCAGTCAAAAGTACAGCAACGTAAATGTAAACGATGTCTGATTTTATCGTCGCATTGCAGATTATTTAAGAATTTGGTCAGCACTTGAAACACAGCTCCAGGCATTTACTTAGCAGGGAATATACTAGTATACTATATTCTCTATTTAGCATAATGTTCAGAACATGGAGGTCTATAATTTAAGAAAATCCAAATAATTCAAAAACTCAACATTACTATGATTTGTAAAGTTCTTTTAACGACAAAATTTATAAATTTGCTTGCCATGCTATCAACTTTTTATAAATTCTGATTTGACTTGATCAAAAATAAAACTTTATGTGTTCATAAATGTTTGGGATCAAGGTCAAATTAAAGGCCCGAAATTAGAAATTTAAGTTGGTAGTAAAATAAGTTCCCCTATCATTATACATAGCATAGATCGCTTGACATATTGTTTGTGGTACGCTCTTATCAATTTCACCTAAAATTTATATTGCTTCTAGTCTGTCGTTTTTTTTCGTGTGGTTGTTTTGTATAGTTTACAACCCTGTTCTTTTAAGAGCTATTGAAGGTATTTTAATCCAATAAACTAAGACTTCAGTTTAAAACTTACTATAAAGGAATTGTTTTTTTCCAGTAGCAATTTGTATATTTGATTTCTTATGGTTCTCATCTCAAACATTTATGAAGACATTGTATGCCTTGGACAACGCCTTTACTGATCTCAAGTTTATTCTCGCCCAAACCTAAAACTCCCCTAACATACCATATAAAACACATAGCAGGTGTGTTTTCAATATGATGAAATCTGAAATTGAAAAAGGATGCAATTAGTATTTGAAAGTAAAAGATTTTATTATCCAGATAGTTTTTCCACTTTTTTAGGTCAATGATAACACTGCAATTCGAACAAAGATCAAATTTATTCCAAAACCTTTACAATATATATAATCTGGTTTTCGTAACAACTTCGTCAGTGGAATAAAATTGACATTTCGAAATAAATGTATGTGTAGTCGAAAACATGTTATGAAACTAGATTTCATCTGTATTTTTTAAACATATACTGATACTATTAGTGTTAGCGCCATTTACTCCAAATAATCTTAGGCAGATAAAAACGCCTGTTTTGTAATGAAAGTTCTTTATTCAAAAATGTCGAATTTTCGTTCGTGGATTCGAACTTTATCAAGACAATTGAATTCAAACTTTTTTGTAATAAATAATAGAAAATATTCGAAGTTGTAATCCGACAAATAAGGTGTTTTTTTTT
>ML219257.1:0-14230 GCA_004785975.1 Popillia japonica
TCTTATATTTGCTGTTATTGCAACATCGTCTGCCTTTGCTATTAGTTTTATCTGATCGGTCATAATATTTTTCTTGTCTAGTTTTGTTCTTCTTATAACTGCTTCCAGCACTAGATTAAACAATGTTGGCGATATTGGGTCACCTTGTTTCACCTCTTTAGTTATCTCAAATGTACCTGTCGTTGTTCCCTGGAATCTCACTTTGGCCTTTGAATTTTTCAAACTCACTTCTATAATTGTTCTTAGTTTCTTGGGTACTTCTAATATTTCTAACTCCTTAAAGATTTCCTTCCTGTTAAGCGTATCGAAAGCACTTTTGAAATCTATAAATATTGTGTGTGTTTCTTTGCCTGGCATGCTGGAAATCAAATTCAGAATGTGTAATGCCGAGGAACATTCTTCCAAAATAGCAATTCAAAGCTGATGGTGGTTATTTGGATCAAATCCTCGCGATCTGATCAACCTCCTCAGGTAATCCCATACGTTCTCTATGGAATTAAGATCTGGAGAGTTGGGTAGCCAATCCATGTGCGTAATATTATTCTCTTCGAAAATGCATTGATTTGTCCTGTTGTATGAGGACGCGTGTTGTCATCAACAAACACAAAACCATCGCCTATTTTATTAGCAAATGGCAACACTTTGTTGAGGTCATTAAGATACCTGACACTATTCATTGTAGCATTTCCAAGCATAACCAATTCAGAACGACGTGTCGCAGAAATATCTTCCCAAGTGATAATGGAACCACCTCCATAAGCTTGATGATAAGTTGTTCTCAATATAGGGTCTTCCTCTGTTTCTCCAATCCTCAACATTCCAATTTGCATATTGATAAGCCCACTCTAGCCTTCTTCTTTTCTGAGCTCTAGTTGACACTCGACAGGTTTTAGAAGACCTGGACCTTAAATTTAAAGCATGACGCCTTCTTCTTACTGTTTGAACGGATACTTGAGTACCTGTTGCATTCAATAACTGACCTTGAAGTGTGAGCTTGTGACTGTTGTACTGCAATTTTGCTATCCGCCGCGTCTATGTTGGACAGATCCAGTATCATGAAAACGTAATCAAACTCTTCTGATCATATTGTGGCTCACGTTGAAATGGGCAGCAACAGTTCCTAGCGACGCACTAGTCATAAAATTTGCTTGCCATTGCCATAGCATTGCCATAGCTTGCCTCATCTAACTAACTCTTGAAAATCTTTACCTTCTTCACTTTAGTGTGGACGATGATGAAGACAAGCATACTATGCAGGCTTTAGAAGAAATTTTGCAGCAGATTCATCACTTTTATGTATGAAAAAATAGAAAAATGTAGCCGTCAAATCGAAAATGGCGTCTGTAGATACAAAAAATAAACATTGCAGATCTTTTCCATCTTTAAATTTTATTGTATATACATATGTATGTACATATGTATAAGTTAGTATGTGTTGTTACCTTGTACTGGTAGTTAATATTGATCGAAGTATCGTTATGTTTTGATTGATATTTATTTGCTACAAACATTCGTATAACACATTTCTGTCTTGTCCCAGAAAAAGATTAATCTACACCACATAATACCAGGTAAAACGAATAAAGAATAAGTTTGTTAGACTTGCTCGTGTCTACCACTAAATTACATTTCAATAAAGCAACCTTTTCTTAACATATTACCGGGCATCGTACAGCTTTATTACCTACATACCCAGATATCGTATTCAGTTCAGCGAATAACGCTATGTAATGGTGTTATCGATTGTCTTCCTTTACAAATGTCATGTATTAAGTTCGATGAAAAAAAAAAAACCTGCGGTAATAATCGGTAACGGAATAATTTGCTGCCATGGCCTCGTCTACAGTTTCGATCAGACCAGCTGCTGACGAACCCTATTTATTATTAAAACTACGACACTGACCTTCAATTATATTTTCTTTTCAGACGTCGATGTACGACGATGTTTTTGTTTATATTGAACCGTAATATGCACAGCATCATTGTATGTAAGTGTCACATGCGCAGATATTACGTAATCTAGTGTAATACGTTGTCGTTTCAATTATGCTACTACTAACAAAGTATAATTTTAGTACAAGAAGTAATCTTAGTATTATACCCATGTATATAGATGCCAGAACAAGAAGGGGATAATTACATCCTTGCATCGTCTACGGGTGCATCCGCATGGATGTGACAGATTAGATTACCATTCGAAATAAGGTACTACATCTGCACCTCAAAATATCAATGCCCGAGGCACTTCGTCGTTTTACAGCTAGGGTTCCCAAAGGAGTGGTAGACGCAGAAGTCTGAGAGCTCACGTTCCATTGTTCGGGAGCATAATTGCGTTAAGTATATGTAAAATTGAATCTTTTACGTTTGAATTAAGAGTAAGTGACTTTAGATGAATAAATTTTGGTAAAGATCTAAATCAGTTTATGAATTATATAACTTGAAGAACATACACTGAGGCAATACCCAGGTGGGGCAAAATTGTATTTTGGACCACCACCTGGTATCTTGGGCGTTGGCCAATCAAAACAGTGGATAAATGAGTACTACATCATTCAAACTGATTTTGCAGCACATGGTTATAGCCATTGATTTTGCAAAAGATAATAGAATTCTAATCCTGGCTTCATCAGAGATAGACGGTCAAGGAGTGGATAGTGGATTACTCAAGTGTTTCAATGAAAATATACCATACTGCTGAGGTTTTAATAAAAAGCTCAATTCCACCAACTATAGGAGGTACCTTAGGCCAAAATTAGTCTTGGATTTAACAGTGATACCACCGGAGTAAGGCTAAAGATCTGAAGTCAAATAGTGGATGATACTTCAGGTCCAAACCTTGGACCACCAAAAGGATAAGCCAAGTGAGTGGAATAAATGGGGCAATATTTTTGTTTTAACGGATACGCCAATAAAACAGCAAATTATAGAGGAAGTTAAAACATTTATATCAAAGGCTGCCACCACCCTATTAAACCCTATTAAAGGGTGGTGGTAGGGGTTAGTCTATATCTAAAATCAGGTCGAGGGAATGACAGGGAAAGATAGTGATGATTAAGTACACAAGATTTTCTGCACAAATTAAGAAGAAAAATTGGTAAAAATTGTATCAAATGCCTGAAATGTTGCAGCCAACAACACAAAAATATTGCAGCAAAGAACAATATCACAAAACTTGGCAAAATGTAGCTAGAAAACTATATTAATCCAATCCTGGGAGATTATTATGGAAAGAATAAAGTTTAGGCAGCTGACTAGATATAATTTTCTTCATAAATCACAAGACAATGCTGCTTGGAAAGCAAATTTTTTGTTAGACCACAGCGTTATACCCATAAATACAAGATGTGGTATAATGATTTGTAGGAAGTAGTGTGTCTAGAGCTACCTAAGCATGCCATATTTATGTGATAGTGGGAGCAAACAATGTGCATTATCTAAAGAATAACACCAATGACTGCTTGGATTGCACCCTCGAGATGAAGAAGTATGAACTGGAGCTTGGATGAGAGAAAACTAAGACTCTACTAATGAAGAGAGAAAGGAAGAGAAGTGAGGTCATTTTGATCTTGGGTGGGGTGGTTCCAATGCCTCCCAAAACCAGACGCTACCTTAGAGTTAGTTTGGATAAAAGAGAGGACACATTTTTGGGAAGAAGGTCTGAGTTCGAGGTTTTGTGTAGGAAATGGCTTTAATTTTAAGCTGTCATTTGCTTCTCTATTCGTAAATTGAATTCAGGCTCCACTACAATCAGTAATGTCGCCAATTTTTGTGACTCACGCATAAAACGCGTTCATGTGAAGCTTCCATATACGATAAAGTGTTCTTATGAAACTGCAATAGTGCTAATACACCTAATTGCCAAGGAAGGGACTATCAGGTAGGAAAACAGATAAGAGGACAACAGAGTAATTCAATCGCAAGCTAAGAAGAAGAGATTTGGAGGTACTAGAACGCCAACTGGGATATGGAAGTAGTGAAGAAGACGTAGTGGACAGACACAAAGCTTAATAATGCAATTAATTAGAAGCTGAACTAAAATGTGACCAACCAAGACTAGATTACTTGAACTTCCATTTGGTATCGGAATTTCACTTGGCAAAATGGCGTTAGATGTGAATGTTACCATCAGGGAAGGTATGAGGTTAGTTATGACAGAGGTCGTATATTTGGTGGTTGAATTTATGGAGGAAGTAGTAGTAACAGACATTTTTTTCTTTAAAATTGTTTGAGTTATGGCACCTGATGCAAAAGGGGTTGAGGTAAATGATAACGGTGGCACAGAATGAGGTGGTGAACTAATTTTGAAACTCTTAAATGTCTCAAGTGGGAAGGCTTGTATTACGACTCAAAAACTACTACCATTTAAAAACTACTACCATTTAAAAACTAGTACCATTTAATATATCACAATAAAAGCAACACTTTAATTTAAAATTGAGGAAAAAAAAAGGTTCTGGCAATTTTAACTAATATTTAATAGATGGCACTCGATTAATTAAAATTAAATCAGTGCGTTGACCTTTTTATTACGCAAGTAATTAAGCGCGAACACAAAAAAAATAAAGTTAACTTCGTAGTTCAATATTAGATTAAACATAAAAAATTACAAGTGAGTTAAGTTTTCTTAGGATCAATATTATAAAATTCAGTTCACAAAGGTTAAAAATTTTAAAAATGGATAGCTATGTTATTAGAACGAACTTTCTATCTGGCCCTTGTGTGACGTTCATTAACTAACCTTAATTCTTCGATACCGGTACTTGTGTGTCTAGGGAATTCAGGTAGAGGGTTTTGTCGGATCTGGAATCGGTTGGATGGATCTTTGTCGTTACTGGCGAATTTTCTGGATAAGGGTCTTTTTCTCGGAAATCAGGAATTCGGGATAGTCTCAATCGGTAAGTGTAGAATTTATGATGTAAAAATTAAATTCCTATTCTAGTAAACATTTTAATAGGTGTTTTTATACGAATCGGAGAAAATTCGTAGGTGGTGACTGCTTCGACGCTTGGGACGAGAATGCTTCTTTTTTGTTGCAACATCGTTCAACTTTGTCACAAAACTCCACGTCCCATTGGTGGCATTTCAACGGTGTTGAAGAAACAAAAACGAATCGGGATATAAGTGCCAAAAAATTTTACAACAAAATCGAAACCTATCTTTGGATTGTAAAATGAATAGGATATTCGTGTTTCCCGTATTTAAGAACCTTTACTGTTAAATTTTGGCACATTAAATCGGCTTCTTTCGGGTTCTATTTTTTGAAGCAAAATTTTATGTAATTTGAGATTTTTTCTGGAAACTGATGCTGGGATAGTGTTTTTGACGTTGTTATCTTCAATTCTGAACCTAACATTCCTTGGAGAGATTGTTTTTCTCAATTTTAGACCTTACGTGAATTGAATGTGTTTGCGTCAAATGAAATTTGTGAAAAACCTCATTTGTTTTGTACATGGATATTATAATAGGCGTGTTACGATAATAAAGAGCACAATTATGCTTAATTATTACTGATTTATTTATTTAACTGGGATATGGAAGTAGTGAAGAAGACATAGTGGACAGACACAAAGCTTAATAATGCAATTAATTGGAAGCTGAACTAAAATGTGACCAACCAAGACTAGATTACTTGAACTTCCATTTGGTATCGGAATTTCACTTGGCAAAATGGCGTTAGATATGAATGTTACCATCAAGGAAGGTACGGGGTTAGTTATGATAGATGTATATTTGGTGGTTGAATTTATGGAAGTAGTAGTAGTAACAGACATTTTTTTCTCTAAAATTGTTTGAGGTATGGCACCTGATGCAAAAGGGGTTGAGGTAAATGGGGCACAGAATGAGGTGGTGAAGGAGGTTTACATGTAGGTTTAGAAATATAGAGACCCACAGGAGTACCATTTGCGGGTTTGCAAAAGACATTATGGAAGCTTTTTCAAGAAGTTTTGAGCATGCAAATGCTACCAGAATGTAATATTATAATATTTAAAATATATGTGTAGAAGGCTATAACGATTATAACTAAACAAATTGCTCCAAAATCAATATTATAGAGAAAAATTGAGGCGATTCTTAGATTTATGTAATTGCAGAGAGCTTACAAACAATCCTATACAAAGAAATAATTTATTCAACCTGAATCGAGTACAAGGGCGAATATTATAAAGGGAAAATTGAATACATGAATCTAGAAAACAATAATTTCAATAGTAAACTATTAACAAGAAGAAAATCTGCGTTTTTCAGACTTATCGTTAGCTAATCTAGAATTAACAGGATAATTAATGTAAAAATGCTAATTGAAGTAATAAAATCTGGCGACAATATAAAGCTCAAGAAAGCGACAAGCGCTAAACCAGGATAGAGATATGTGTAATATTCAATATGACAGCTTCTATTCCATTTTATTTTAGTATTGTTATTCGCTTTTGACCTTCAATAAAGTATTGATTATTTCTACAATAGATACAATAGATTTAGAAACATATCTATTTTTTACCGTTTAAAGCGTATTGTTCTCTACATAAATCAAAAGAATTGGGGGCATTGGGAATATTTCTTGAACAAATAAAAAAAGCTAATTCAATTTATTCGATCGCATGTCTAGAGAGTCAATTAGCTCAATTAGATTGTGGAAGAACATTGCAGGATATCAAGAAGAATTAGACGATGACAAGAGCCAAATTCTCCAGCATCAACGACAAGAAAGGATGAGTTCTTAGATTCCTCCTAGAATAGAATACTATACTGGAAGATTGATCCCAATACAAGCAACTAGAAATCATCTTCAAACGTAGAGAAACCCATCAAATTCCAATACCAATCGCTGAATCTCATTGTTGGTGCAGAGTTCCAAAGTCTTGTCAATTTTCTCAACATGTACAAAACACAATTAAATGTGCTTAATAATAAAGAAGTAGTAAGTGAAGAATTTGGGCTTAATGGCAAAGAAAATGTTGATAGTGGAAAGGAAAACAATGATGCGCCAAAAAAGGATTTGGCTCAACTTACAAGATATGGAGTTAATTTTGTCTTTCTTAAATCGAATGCAGATCTCAATAGGAGAAGTACTACCAATTTAAATTTGTTACATTTTCTATATGAGAACTGCGACTGTTACTTAGAGCATTACAATGTGTAGATTTTATTTTCTCTACCATTTCATAGACGTATTGAAACTTTTATGTTTGACCACAGATATTTACAACATTATAACAAAACAAAGTGATAAAATTCTGCACTGACAAAGAGGAAGCTCGTTCATGCGAGGAACAATATTACTATGCTATCAAGTTTTATTGTGATAGATTCCTAGCGATAACTGAGCGATAAGCTGACACATTTATGATGATGAGTTTAATTATTTTGCTGATTTACACTTCCTGTTCCTGTTGAGATTATTTTTTTTTTTGCTATACTACATACATTACAATATATGTTACTTAATGTTAACATATTATTATAATTATTATTGTGTTAAATGATAAAATAAATTTATATTCGAATTTAATTGCATAAATATTGAGTGTTGCTATAAATTTTGTCATAAAGACAACTCTTGTTAGATCTCAATTGCATTATTATAATATTGCTTTGGTTTGTGAAACATAAAAGAGTTTAACAGCCCGTATATTATTATTATTACTACATATTATGATTTAACGTTCTTACAAGCAAAGTCTTTGTGTAACAAAGTCATAGAAACACATTACACACACCCACAAAATCTACACAGTAAAAGCTACTAAATTTTAATTTTGTACGTTAAACAAACTCTTTCTGGATCCCTCAAATTAATATGCAACTAATTTTGTTTAACTGTCAATTAGTCAATAAACAACTAGCCATGCCTATCAACAAAATTATCCACAGAGAAAGAAATTCAGTGATATACATATAGGATTATGTTTACAATATCGTGGACAATTTAAAATATTTCTTAAATGTAACTTTATAATCATAAGAATAGTGATCCTTATATAAAAAAAACATGGCAAAAAACCTAGTCAAGAGGTTAGTTTGATAAAATTCAAAGCGTTATTCTCTTTTTTAATGCATATCATTTCATATATTAATCTCTTTTTATAACTATTTTCTTTTTTTGAAATCTTAACATTTTCAATATCAAAGTTATGTCGTAATTCTTTTGAATGCTTAGACAAAGCAGTTTCTGCGGTTATGTTATGCGTTACAGTGTATTGATGATTATAGATTCGTTTTTTTAAGTATTTACTAGTTTGACCTACGTAACATTTATCGCCGTCTTGCATCCTAATTTATATACGACATTACTTTGATTATCTTTTTTAATCTGAACTGTCTGTTATTGTTTGGTGTAAACGTAATCTTTATGTCTGATTTTTTAAATTAAAAAAACATTTGAAGGTTCGAAAGTTTGATGGAA
The DNA here is from genome assembly GCA_004785975.1 of Popillia japonica. NCBI lineage: Eukaryota > Metazoa > Arthropoda > Insecta > Coleoptera > Scarabaeidae > Popillia > Popillia japonica. Next base: position 8,405 of record ML219257.1, read on the forward strand.
TCTCTGCAATTTGACTTCAATTCACAAACGAGGAAAATATGGTTACACAGCTATAATCGAATTGACTATTTAACTATTTGACAATAAGTTGGTTCCAAGAAAAGTTCAAAATAAAAATATGGTCGCCATAGTTTTGAAACTTATTGGGCATGTTTCCATTGTACCACTTCCATACCTCAAGTTCTGCAAAATGTTGGCGAAGAACGTTTAACATATTTGAAAGCCCAAAACACAGAAATAATAAGGAACTCACAATTTTGATCTACAGCTCAAATAATAAATCGCAACCATGTTGTGGCACAGACATGAGCATCCACCAAAAAAAACCGAACGACAAGGAGGGATACCTAAGAGCAGCCCACCGGGAGAACCTTCGTGGTTTGAGATACTCCAAGGTATTCTTCAGAAATGTTATCAAACATAGAGGAAAAGCAATGCTAGTACCGAACAGAAATAGACTACCTGTTCTCACAGGTTTTGTTTCTGGGTATTGTCACCTTGGTAAACACATGCCAAGAATAGGTCTGCAACAGAATAACAACTGCATGTTTTGGAGGTGGAAAATTAAAGTCCAGAATACCTGGCTTCAAACTGCACCGTATTCACAGAAATTATGGATAGAGAAAGCATGCTCTGAAACAATCAGACCAGTTTTCGGAAAAAAAGTTAAATTTTAAAATTAATTTTTTTATTCTGCATTCACCCCCCTCCAAGAGCAGTTAATGCCTTTAAAAATGAAATAAGTAGAGTCGAGAAGATTTTTTTTCTTGGACGCAAGAATTAATTGATTATGGAGAACAATATTCTGAAAAATCAAATTTTTCGATATAAACTTATAAATCACAATATTTAATTAGATTAATATCAAATCAGAGCTTGCAAAACCAAGCAAAAAATATCTTCCATTATCGTATTATTACGCGAAAAATCAAACAGGTATCGCAGCAACCCTACCCCATCTCGACGAGACTATGCCGTACGCTAGACATGCAATTTTCCACGATAAAAATAAACCCCCATCTGACACAACGTCCCGACTAAATCAAACACCAGGCGTCAACGGGAGATTTAACCGTGACACCGTCTCCACAGCCAAAACCCGCTTCAACTCCGCTCTCTTATTTCGACAATCGTCGAAGAACATAATAATAAATTTCGCACAGAAAATATACCTTAATTAATAAATTAAAGTAGATGGTGTTGTTTCCTTGAAAAGCTGAAAGAAAACTCCATGTTAAAAGCACTCGATCACTGTTGAAAGCTTCGGCAGGTAATCAAGTCCTTTTAATTCTAGTTTCAGTCGAATAAATCGTTTAATATATTGCTATAATGCATTTTTGTTTCGAACTATGCAGTTCCGACGATGTATATATTTTTTAAAATTTATCGTTATTAACACTGAACACTTTCACCCTTAAAGGAACCTGTTCCCTACTTCTTTTTCTAATCCCGTCGTTATAATCGTTTCTTTTCGATAGCACAAGGGTCTTATTGTTACCGCATCTGCTTTTAGAGTGTTTAACGAGTGTATTTTGAGCGCGTGATTACCGACTCGCGATTCGGAACCAACTGTTGGTCTCGCGCATGTTGAGCGATCGTGACGCCACACAATCCACGTCCATCGATCCAACCCCACCGTCCCCAAAAAAGAGTCTGCAATAACAATAATAATAATTTCGCATCGTGTACTACCCCCCTTTTGTGGTCGTCCGTATATTGTTTTTGTTGTTAGTTCTCCCTACAGTTGGTGCGTCTCGGAACGGCAAGCAAACACCGCAAGAATCGAATACGTCCTCTCGATCTGTACGCGTTGAATTGCCGCTATCTCTTTAGTTTGATGAGGTAATAATTGCTCTCCTTCGGAACTAGATGTAGGATGTTCATAAAAAGAAGTGTAAACGTAATGGAGGCATAGGTATACATTTAATAGTTGAGGAGCGATCATACAAAAGCAGACATGTCCACTTTTCTACAAAATAAGGTTTTATATGATTTCCGGCTCTTTTTAATCGTTTACATCGACTGGCGAAGTCAGAATCAACCAAAACCAGATATTTTTCATGCAAATGTAAGCCTAAATATAATAATAAGTTCAGGCAAAACCAGACATGTCCACATCAGAAAATAAGTTTTATTGTATCGACCAAAACAGGACATGTCCAATTGCATCTAACATCTGGATTGCACACAATATCACAAAACCAGATATATAATATCCATACAATGAATTCTATAATATTAAAAATTTGCGTTCTACTTTACCAGCTTTTCATATAGGTAGGTAACCTATATTATTATTTACTTTGTTGTTTGTTTGCTAAGTAGTGTCAAGTTTTTTATAGTAGTTGTGTGCCTACAAAGTTTTAACAACAATGAATACTACTGTCGGTTTAATTAATACAGGGAGCAGGAAGAAAAAGCCTGAAGTGTCAATACGAAATAGATTGAAAAGGCAAAGGTAAACTCAAGTTTTTATTTTTTGAGGTTACGATGCTATTTTTCTCGTTGGTTTTTAGATATTCAGATACGGATCCCAACTTGCGCCGTTTCCAACGACCTTTCAATCATAATACAAATTCTTTAAAATGCAGTTTAGTAAAAATTAGCGATATTAAAAATGCTAGGAAAAAGTTTTATGAAGAATCTGCTAAAAGTGTGCAGGACCAAAAACTGTGCCATCTTATATCAGTTGCTGAACCAAAAAGAAAGCGGCCAAGGGGTCTTGTTCAAGAGGAGAAGAGAAAACCGAGAAATTTGCAGTCAAAATACTATTTTCGTGTTAAGGGAAAAAATACAGTACAACCAGTTTGCAGAGAGTTCCTTTTAACTGCCCTTGGTATAACAAAAAATAGATTAGTACCGATTTTAAAGGCAATTCACGGGGGTGATATTCCTAAAGAAAAAAGGGGTGGTGACAGATATGGTCAAAAATTTTTTGAAATTAAAGAAAAAATTAGGGAATTTTTGAAAAATTTACCAGCAAGCGAAAGCAATTACAATCGGAAAAAGTCATGCAGAGTTTACATTTCGAGTGAACTGAATCTTGCAGTATTATCCAAAATGTATAATTCAAAAAATCCTGAGTATAAGTCGTCATTATCAATGTTTAAAAGAATTTTTTACAACGAATTTAACATTGGTTTCTCGTCCCCAGCATCGGATGTTTGTGGTACTTGCATTAATCTAAAAAATGCAATAAAACAAAAAGATGGAGATAAAGAATTATTTATATCGAAACTTAAGGTTCATCGAATTCGAGCAAACACCTTTTATAAATTATTGAAGGAAAATCCTCCAAAAAGCTTATCATTCTGTTTTGACTTACAGCAAATACATCCATTACCCAAGACGCCCGTACAAGACGCTTTTTATTTACGTCAAATTAGTTTCTACACTTTTTGTTGTGTCGATGTTAATGCGAAAAAACCTTTTTTCTACACTTGGACTGAAGACCAGGCCAGTCGCGGTTCAACGGAAATTGGCTCAGCTTTGTTGGCGCACCTTAGGTCTCTAGATTTTGAAAATATAGAACTTTTAAGGTTATTTTGTGATGGCTGTGGTGGCCAGAACAAGAACGCCCACATTGTTCATATTTTGGCATTATGGCTTAGAACTGAGGCTCCAGCTAGTGTCACTGATTTGATTTTGCATTTTCCTGTTAGAGGTCACTCTTACTTGCCAGCTGACCGTGTTTTCGGCCGCGCGGAGAAAATTTTGAAGAAACATAATGTCATTATTACCCCTAAAGAATATAACAGATTCTATAACCAAGTTGGGCAAGTTCGCAAATTAGGTGTAGATTACCAGCTATACGATATCAAAAATCTGTTGGAAACTTACAATAAAATTGTTGGAATTAAAGATTTAAAAAGAATTTTTCTCAAGAAATTTAATTCTAAAAATGGAGTTACGGTAAAACTTAAAGGAAGTGCTTTCTTTAAATTCGACGATAATGAGCCTTTTGTTTCCATTGTTAAAAGAGGTCGCAATGAAAAAAGATGCAGTCTAAACATTCTACCACTTGGAAATCGCATATCTTCCGAAAAGAAAAATAATGTGAAAACTCTCTTGGCCAAGCAATTCAATTACGACGATGTACAATGGGAAAATCTTCCAGAACTGATTTTTTATAAGAACATTTTGTTTGAAGAAGCCCCACATGGCGAAGAAGATATACAAAATGATGAAGTTGAAGATACTTCATGTGACTGCTTAGAGGATGACCTTGCAATTCATATCTAAATTTTGTATTTTTTTTTACAGAAAATTATTGTCAATTCTGTATATTATAATAAAAGTTTTAATAAATAAAAAAATATATTTATTTTACATAATACGACAAAGTAACAGATTCCAACAAACAAATCATATTAGTTTCACCTTCAAGTTCACGCAAAACCAGACATGTCCTTTTGTTTTTTCGTGTTTTTCGACAACCATAATTTTTTTTTAATAGGAATGACATTGTCGGATCCATAAATTTAGCAGTCTATTGTCATGTAAGTTTCATAATTTTATCTTGATGGGCCTATGACAAAATAGTTTTTTGCGTTTATCTCAAAACCACTTTATGTGGACATGTCTGCTTTTGAATGAACGCTCCTCAGTTGTCATGATATACAGGATTTTCTGTTTCGTTCCGGTGGTATTTCCAATGTTCGCATTTCAAGAAGCAATAAAAACCCAATTCAAAGGTTTATTATCTTGCGAAACTGCAATGCATTGCATTAATAATGGAAAATATTTATGAGATTGTCTCCATGATTGCGTTGGGTATCTGCAATAATATTTTAGTATATCTTGATCTTTACCGCTCCTAGTTCAAGTCGTATACTTATCAACGTTTACCCATTGAAATACGAGCCCTAACAACTAAATGTTCGGACAAATATTTTTTTTTTGAAAACATTAGTTTACACAAACTAAATTATTTAATTAAAGAAATATACTAACAACATATTAAAGTCTATCATTTATAATAAATATTTAAATTGCTTTTCTTTCTATGCACATTGAAATAAACTGTGTGCAAATAAATAAATACAAATATTGCACAATATCGTGACAACTAAATGTTCGGATTTATCTGGTTTCCGCTTATAAATAAGAATAACATAGATGTTTGCTTATCATAAATTCACAGTTATTTGACAGTTACTTGTTTTACGCCGGTTTGAGAAAAATTCTGTTAAATTTAATCAAAAATGGCCAGAGGAACTGCGACAAATGTTAAAATTCGTGAATTGGTAATCGCTAAATACTCTCAGGGTAAAAAAATACGTGAAATTGCGGACGAATTAGATTTGGCTAAGTCAACAGTTGGGGACATACTTAATAATAATAATAATAATAATAATAATAATAATAATAATTCATGCCTTGGCATCCCCCAACAGCTTGCGCCAATTACAGGGGGCATCGGCTGGCCATGAGTTATTATTACGCCTGCGGCTGTAGACCGACTTAAGATGTTATCTTTCCGCATTTGCCGTGGAATTTGGGAAACTACAGAAAACCAAATTCAGAAAGAATGCATCGGATTCGAACCCGATACCACCAGACTGTGAAGCGAGCGCGCTAGGCACTGCGCTACACAGCTGATTTAAGCACTTAAGCACTATCGTGATAGTATGGTGATAGTGGAACTGTCCACTGGCAAAAGTTTAGGTAGACCGGGAATTGTGAATAATCGAGATCGACGATTACTAATAAAAATTTGCAAACTCAGTCGTCGTAGTACTTTAAGAGCAATCGCAGCACAGTGAAATGCAGAAATTGGTAAGACTTTATCTAGGGAATGTTGTAGAAAATGGATACACAAATCTG
>SMLS01072526.1:0-18449 GCA_004785975.1 Popillia japonica
TTACTTAAAATGTTCTTATAATTGATGCTGACTAGATATGGTAATGGGGGGGATAGGAGGGAAACACAGAGGCCAACTGGATCGGCCCACTCTTCAGAATACTCGGGGTTATATGGGGCCAACAAAATTTCGGCTCTCCCAACGGTCAGGATGTGCTGGCCAACTAAATCGGCTCCGGCAGTCAAGAAAGAAAGGGAAGAGAGTTGGCAAGTAAGTGCATTCTAACAGAAAAACGCGGCCTTTATATATCCTGGCCAGTACCTTTTTATGGCATGACATCATAAGCAAAACATTGGCAAAATATACACAGCACGATATATATACCACTAATTGACCCACTTAAGTGTATCTTGCCAAATCTCTTTAAGATCATAGAACTTTTATCATCCCAAAACTTTTTCTGATGAAGAATTCCAATTTGGGCTAGAGCATCATTACATCTAATGAAACCAATAGGTATCGATCACAATTTGGTCATAAGCATGGCCAACCTGGCGAGTATACTCGTGTTCAGATGAAATGTGTGGTAACGGTCATTGGCTAGCTAGTTCGTAGTAGCAAGAAATTTATTTTTCATCTCAAATATGCTGCCCCATTAGTTAGCTTAGTATGGAAGGAGCTTGCTGATTTCGAAGGTCTTTCTGACGAATAATTTAGATGTAGAACAGTACACACCAGACGAGATTTTCAGCAGGTTAGGGCTTACCCACACCATTCATACAGGTTTTGAGCAAAGACACGTTGATGGTGTAGTATTTCTAGATATGCAATCTATACAGGGTGTTTGTTCAGTTTTAAGATTTTTTCTACCAGAAGTTGGTATTCCACAAATAAGGGCGACATACAAAAATGGCATTTTTATGCAACCGAGATATTAAAATTCAAGATAGCAAACTTTAAATGAGGTTTAAACGTAGGACCATGTTGTTTGAGAACTTGCGGTACGTTTTATCATCGTTGCATGTCATGTTATAGTGCAATGTAAGCAAGAGCATGTTTATGCTGTTTGTGATGGCTAGCGTTCTGAGGTGATTCGCCATGCGACAAGTTTAATGTTATTGAGAGGTGCTAACAAGATGCCAGAACAATTTCCGACCTGCCCGAATGGTCCACAATGCTCAATTAGCCCTGTAGTGCCGAAATGAATATTTTTCAACGTTAATCATTTAATAATTTCATTTTTCTTACTACATCCATGAATAAAATTTATGAAACTCTGCTCATATTAGAACCTCCTCAAACACCAAGAAATAAATTCCAAAATATGCACCCAAACCATTCTGAATCCTATGTTTATTTTTCACATAAAATAATACTCGCGTAATAGGCCTAACCTATCTCTTATTGATATTCAGTAGCTGTCTCCCTCGACAATATTTTTTATTGTTAGCTTTTCATGTTCTCATATATACTAAAGAAGTACACAAGCCACGGTTTTTTACAAGCAATCTAACCGATTTATTGGGAAGCGAGGAACGCACATAAATCAGATTTATTGCTTAATCCCGCTTCAATTTTATTATCGTAACGCACTCGTTTCTCCAGATTTTTATTCTCCTGCTGACATCGCTTACAGCACGGTTTAATTTCTGGTTGGTTTATAATTTCGAGTGGACGTGGTATAGATTATACGGTTTAAAGGTTGATGCTATCTTTATGTTAACGTTCCACATATTGCGTTAATGATTTATTGGTTAGGGGTTAAACTGTATGGAAATCTGTTTAAATATTGTTTGGACTTCTTCTCCGTAATTGTTAATCTAAATCCAACAGAATTAATCAGTTAATTCTTCTGGTTTCAGATTTTGTTGCAGTTAAAAATTGAGATTATCCTCAGGTCTTTAGAATGAGCAATTCCTTCTTCGCATTTCACGAGTAGCTATTGAATGTCATATATTGACAATAATCTTTGACATATTTAAAGATATTTAGCTCTAGAAGAATTTTGGGAAAACGCCAATTTGGCATTTGAGCACATCTGTAGTTCCACAGAAAAATATTCTTGTAATTTTATGTAAGAGAGGCCAATCCAGAGAAGAAACTATCTGTGCTCTACATATTTGAGTTTGTCACAGCCATTACATCAAAGCCAGTCTCTAAAGCTACAGGAAACATGATGTTGGAAATACAATTCTCTGGATGACATTTTTTTTAGTGTTGTTTAGTTTGTACTTTTTATGAAATAATCTCTTCGTTTTATTTGGCATTGGCAATGCCAGAAGTTTTGACACAGCTTTTAGCGGTCCATTTGCGTGTTCATAAATGTTGTTCATACAAGTATTGGTAATAAAGTTTGGTCGTAAGATTCAGTATTACTTAGATGATCCAATGTCTCCATATTCAATGCTTAAAGTAAGAACGTTTGGAAGCATCTATGGACATGTCTAGACCTGTCCGTTATGGCCGATTATATAAAGCTTCTTTGTATTACATTTATTTCAGCAGATTGGTCCAAGAGGAGCGCTTTAAAAAAGCTATAGAACTATGTGTGCTTGAAATTGGGCAAAATTAAACCAATTTAATATAGAAGACGTCTACTTTTTGGAACACTTTATTGAAATGAATGCACTGTATAAACAATATTGTATAAAAAATTCACGCAGTCCAAAGTTTTTTTGAGAGCTGTGAGGAAAATGTTGGCTGTCACGTTTTTTACCATTAATTTGATGTACAGTCCCCGTCAGCCAAAATGTCATGTCAATAAATAAAGGGACATTAATAACAAGGGGAAGCGGACGATATAGTAATCATAGCGAAAAGGAGAGAGATAATGGCAACATATTACAAGAAATAATCAGAGAAGGGGGTGAGGTAGGACTAAAAATCAACGAGAATAAAACTATGTAAGTTGATGAGGGTTGGGAGAAAACATAAAGAAGTATTAAAATGGAAAATTTGAAGAAGTTAATAAATTTAGATATTTGGGAATCATGATATCAAATGATGGGAATAGAGATCTGGAAATAAAAGAAAAAATGATGGCAGCAAATAGGACCTTACAATAGGAGCTTACAATCTCTAAGAAGGACGAGGAAAATCTAAGAATACCGGAGAGGAAGATGTTAAGAACAATAGCGGGACCAGTTAAGATAACAGAGAATGAATTTAGAATAAGGACAAACGATGAACTACAGTAAGAAATTAATGGAGAGGATATATGAAGATAATTAAAACGCAAAGAATAAAATTGTTGGAGCATATATGGGAGGGGGGAGGGGGCAGAAGAAGAAACCATAACTAAGATATTATTGGATTGGAGACCTAACGAGAAGAAGAGATAGGGCCAAGATTTAAGAAGAGCAGGCGTAAACAACTGCTAGGAAAAGGCGAATGATAGGAGAGTGTGGAAAGAAATAATCCATAGGATATGAAGATTCAGAATGGGTACCGATCCACTCCGGAAAGGAGGATTTAGAAAGCTTAAGAAGCGGCGGAGCCCCAGAAGGGGTGTTAATTAAAATCATCCATTATCAAAATATTTCCATTGAACCTTAATATATGATCCACAAATCTTTCAATATTTTCCAAAAATAAGTTATCGTGCTGGGTGGTATACATCTAAATATTCAAATCGTCAGCTTACTGCAAAAAGTGACTAAGTCACTTTTTAACATTTTTCTGTTTTTATTTAGAAGTGACGTAAAATTGTCATATCGTTACGGGGAAAAAATGACCAAGTCATCTGAAGACTGTGACCACTTCAACTAAAGTACCTATTTTGGTCATTATTCCCTATTCATGTCTATTTTGGTATTAGCAGTATCCGGAAAGAGTGTCCAAGTCACTGAGGACCTGCTTACAGCCAAAACTGACTAAGTCAGTTTTGGCTGTAAGCCGACGAAATATCTTTGACTATGAATCTTTATTTCCAAACTTACTAACAACACATGTTGAGAAACTACAATACTTTTCATTTCATAAGGCCAGTATTCTAAATAGGACCAAATTGAAGAGAAAAAGCTGCAAGAATTGCGACTGGCAATATAGTGGAAAGCACTAATTAAGTTGCGATGCGCTCCATTCATTGCCAAAATGGAAAAGTTCCAGCAAAAGAAACTGTCATCAGATTTGAAAATGACGAATGAAAGCTTACAGAAAAGGATTGTTGTAACAAATCCAAGGGAACACTTTGCAACGGTACCTTCGGGATTCCGGGGATTTAGATATTTACATTAAAACACCAAGTAGCAGTGACAGTACTAAACAAACGCGCAGATCTCTAACCACTGTGTATCGCTTTCTACTCTAACTAAATTGCGATCGAGCTCGCTAGATGGCGTACTGCGATAAGTCTGTTATTTGTCAGCACGTTGTTATTGTAACACGGAAGATTAATTATCTAATAAACACAACTTGTTCCCGTTTGCAAATCAACGAATTATAACCACAGGGTAGCATGAAGAAAAGAAACAGGTAGGGTTCAAATATACATATGTATATACATTTATTTACAACGTTAAAGGGAAAATTGTAAAACAAATTCTTGTTCGTAGACAGTTGATACAAGATAAACGAAATATTTACAAAATGCAATGCTTACGTAAGGTACGAGCCAGGTATCCAGGTAACTTCCTACGAATATGCGAAAATTAACCTGTTAAATATTAATTATATTGATAGTCATATTGCTACGGCCTCGATTGATAAGGACCTAGCAGGGGGTTAGGGGGTGCTCTTAGGGAGCCTCGCTTAGCAGGTACCACCAAAATACAAACAATTATTTGTTTGTATTTTGGTGGTACCTGCTAAGCGAGGTGGTTATCCACCTACCTTGCTGGATGTCGCTGGCTCTATTATCCTTATAGGGGAAGGATGTTCTACAATGAAACAACCCGGTGGCACAACAACTATATTTATTTTACTATAACTAAGGTGGAGCGTCCAGCCGCTACCACCCGCAACAGGTGACTCACCTCTATCAACTAACTCTCTGGCCCCCGTCGATGGTCCCAATCTCCCCATCGACTCACAGTGCATAAGAGTGCCGACTCATGTCCGGCCGATTGATCAACGATTAGGGACACATCGACGAAAGTCGAGATTCCTTAATAACTATAACTTATACTACATCCGGAGGTTGACTCAGCAGGTCATGGAGTTCATATAGATACATATTGCTGAGCCATCTCCGGTGCGATTTGTGACAATATACGGGACAACGGTGTGTTTTGAGGGTCAACAAACTCGACACCTCACCGGAGGGAAGCACAGAGGCCAACGAGATCGGCCCACTCTGCGTCTGGAACGGTGGTGGTTCCGCAGAGGCCAACGAAATCTCGGCCCACTCTGCGAACGGATGGTGGTGATTCTGAAGGGGCCAACTGGACCGGCCCACTCTTCAGAATACTCCGGGTTATATGGGGCCAGCAAAATTTCGGCTCTCCCAACGGTCAGGATGTGCTGGCCAACTAAATCGGCTCCGGCAGTCAGGAAAGAAAGGGAAGAGAGTTGGCAAGTAAGTGCATTCTAACAGCAAAACGTGGCCTTTATATACCCTGGCCAGTACCTTTTTATGGCATAACATCATAAGCAAAACATTGGCAAAATATACACAGCACATCAAAACTCGACATATACAGGTGAGACCAAAACTATTTACATATATCTATGGTAGTGCAAGAAAACAATTTAAAAATAAATATTAACTCAGTAAAAATAAACAGAAATAACTTTAAAAAATTGTTTCTCCTGCTACGAACGCCGGAGTTCGTTATAACGTTCACACATAGAATTTGTACAGCAAATATTTAGATATCAATTTAAAGTAAATAACGCAGGTAACGACGCGAGAAAATCGTATACGGTTATCTCACCATCTCCGTCAATCAAAGAGTTAATACAACTAAAATTCCCAACGAACGAATGTTAGTAACTGTCAATACTTCAATGAATCTGCAATCATTAATCCCATTACATGTTTCAATTTTTTTTTTAGTTTCATCTCTCTATCTTAACTTGTCTGCCCTCTCATCGCGCTGCGTTTTCGCTCGTCTCTTTTTCCTCCTCAACTTACTTTCTTGCGTCCGTCCGTCGTTAATGTGTTTGTAGAATGCGGAACATAAAAAGTCCAGAGGTGAAGATTATATCCTGTACGTGGTATGTAATGGCGAGATGAAATAGCAAGCGAATGAGTGAGCAGCCGAGCAAGAAGTCTCGCATCTCTCGCATCACGACAGCGCGATCTAGATCTCGAGAACTTTAGCTTTAAATAATAATTTTTCCACAGCCACACAACTCTGTATATATGTATGTATGTATGTGTACACCTATACGGTCGAGCTTTCCGTTAATGTATATTTACGAGTTGCTTTGATCGCAGTGATTAAAACTGTCGGTGAGCCGGTGCGCCAATCGGTACCTGTTGAAAAGAGAGAATACCGCGAGCGTACACCAAAGTTAATTGCATTTATTTATTGACCATGGCCAATTAGCGATGTGTAAGCAAATAACTCCGACGACAATCTCTCCGTACAGGTACGATTGCTTTTGTTGGCTGTTTATTGTTGGTTAAACGAGCATTGTATTTTTCGCAATTAACGTGTAAACAACGAGTTTCCGCTATAAATCGTGCACGTTGGCGATACCGCAACGTTATCCTGCGGAAATGAAGAGATTTTCATTTGAATAGTAAATTGCACGCGAATTAAAATTCATCGGATTAATAGCCCGGTTGCAGTGAAAGTGCGTTTTGGGGAAAACAATTTTTGTTAGTCTCATCATCATGTTTTGCCGTGAATAAAAATAGGAAATTGGAAATTTTATATTCATCATTGAAATATTTGCTTCAGTTGAATTAGGTACCTAAACTAATTGCAAAATTTTCACTTTCGGAAATGTGTAGCTACAAACATAGAAGTCGTAATATTCAGAATAAAATGACCAACACATAAAAAAGAAAAAAATCAAGTAGCATTACTTAGTTTTAAAATCAGACGCCTAGAAGCAAAACCCGACAAGTCACTCATTTTTCAAAAATGAGTTATAGACTCCAAAGTGTTTGAAACGCAAAGCCAGTCATGTCCAGAGACCATTTGGAGACCAAATCCAGACGTTGTTTAAAACCTCAACCTATGTAGATGCAAAAACCGACCAGTTCTTTCCTAATTTAGGTGCAAAAGCAGACATTGCCACTCCACCAATGACAAACCCCGATTTGTTGCAGGTGACTGCATACAAATTTCTCAGCTGATTAATAATTATTTTATCACTGATGGTGTTTTCTTAGCAATAACGTCGTTCCAATTAATAGAACCAGTGATGCAAAATAATGCTGATGTGAGTATGGGAATAAACCCAAATCTTGCATTTTAGGTTACAAAGTTAAGAGAAGAGATGTAGAGGTAGAGGAGGTGACCGAGTTGAACCTAAGATCTCAAATAAGAGACAAGCTATAAAGGAATTCATTGAATCTCTGAAATACGCAGAATTTCATTTGCCAGTTGCCGTTCAAAAACGTTCAACCTGCTGATCTAAGCATTGCTAATCTTTGGAAGATATACAATGACAACATGGCTAATAATGAAGAACTAAAAATGAAAGAATGTTTCTTCAGATACTACTTTAACAAAAACTTTAACAGACTTGTTCTCCACTTGTCTAGAGTACAAAATTAACATCAAGAAGAAGCTGAACGATGACGAAAAAGCTGATTTATTAGGACAGGAGCGACTACATACACCTAGGGCGAATGCTTTCTATCAATTGGTGAAAGAAGAAAAAGGAGAATTGGTCACATTTTCTTTCGACTGCCAGAAGAATTTGGCGCTTCCCAAACTCCGGGACCAGTCGGCATATTTCAGTATGCAAATTAACTTTTATCACCTGGCCATAGTATGTGGATCATCGAAAAGCAAGTTAAATCCCGATACTGTTAGCTCTTATGTTTGGACTGAGTTAGACTATCACAGAAGTCCAAACGAAATCGCATCTGTTGTACACCATACCGTTCAAGTTTTGATTTTGAGGAAAACGTTAAATTGCTACGACTTATTTGTGATGGATGTGGGTCACAAAATAAAAACACAACAATAGTTGGAATTGGAATATTAAACTATTGGCTGCAGTATGAAGCTCCTATATGAATATAGAGTTGGTTGAAAGGCTTTTTCCAGTTGCGGGGCACTCTTACATTTCACCCGACCGTGTGCTTGGGCAAATTGAGAAAAGATATTAAAAGGTCCCAGAAGTAGTCCATCCTGAAGAGTACGTCGACAAATCATCAAATCGAATCAAAGAGTTTGCTAAAGTTGACAACATTGGAAATGATGTTGTGGTCAAGGACTGGAGAAGTGAAGCCCAAAATGTTCTTAATCAACCGGATTGTAAGAGGTGAACCCTTTTATAGAAATGACATTTTTTGTATACCCAAAAGTTTATGCAAACGTTTCTATTGATTTCTAAACTCGGTGAGCATCTTTGATACAAAAAATAGATCCTAATATGTTTAAATAAACATGTTATCAGTTTTTTGGCTTTACTTCAATTGTGTCGACTTGTCGGGTTTTGCTTCTAAGCGCCTGACATTTGAACTTCAACTATTTAGCAGCGTTAAATTTTCTTTTAGATAGTTTAATGAACCTACAAGCTTTCCACCAGAATATTTTCAATGAGAAGATCTAGTCTCATGCTAATGATTGGCAATGGTGTCCATTTGGCAGTTCCGTTGAAAATGGCGTCGAATTAACGTAGTTATTTTGTCCCTTGACCAAAAAGTATTTTGGGAAATTTACCTATGAAACTATAAAACAGCTTTGGGCCTTAACATGACTCCTGCAGTACACCAACTACTGACAGCCCTTTAAGAGAAAATGGCCTAGATTTATTTTGCAAATAAATATGCACGTTTGCTAGACAAGGATTCTTTAGTCGCAAATTCTGAGTGAATGGATTATGTCAAACAGAACTGTTGGTATTTCGCGGATAAGCGTCTATATTCTGAATAATCTTGTTCAGAAAACGTTCCTTAAGAAGGATGTACAAAGTTGTGACTCTACAATGAGAAAATGTATAATAAAATAGACGCGAAAAAAACTGGTCATATAAGCTTATGGCAAATTATTTAAAGTGTTTAAAAACCAACGCTTTGCGTCACTATAAGCAACATAATACTACGGAAAGTGTGAATAGGAAAACTAGACTTCGTAAAACAACTCCAAAAAAAAAAGATTCAAGAATTGTACGCTTGATCTGACGCAATAAAACAAGAAATATTATGAGAATCGAGCACTGGCGTATCCTATAGAACAATTAAACGCTGTCTCAATGAAGCGAAGTTATATGGAAGAGTTGCACGTAAGACGCCATTAGGTAATCTAAGGGACAGAAAACGTAGAACACAATTCGCAAGAAACCATAGGCAACGGATGATGAGTCAACGGAAGGATGTACTCTGGTCGGACGAAATCAAGATAATTGGTCTACGATCTGATGGTCCACAATATGTTCGTCGGCCGCCAAGAACTTGATGCCAAAACAGAAATTACATTGAAACATGGAGATGGTTCAAAAATGGCTTGGCGATGTTTCTCTGGCATGCAGTTGGTCAAATTCACCGTATTAATGGGATTATATACCAGCACATGTACATTCATATTTAAAGACAATTATCCTACCTTATAGAGACGAGAATCTATCGGTCGTTTGGAAATTTCAGCATGATAATGACCCAAAGTATGCTCCTTGGTCAGTAAAAGCTTGGTTTGTTGGTAACACGGTCAAAGTTCTGGATTGGCCTACATGCAGCTCCCATCTATATAAATCCTATAGAACGTCTTTAGAATGATGTAAAACCAAGTATAAGGCAAAAGAGAATAGCCAGTATGGATAAACCTTTTGTTGTGCCGTTCCTACTTATATGTCCAGAGTTAATTCTTTTTATCTAAGATGTCAATTTTAGACGTATAAATTAAAATTGAAAATTGCATTTGAATGGGTATTCTTATTTTAATAAATTATTTCAATATACATTACACCCACTTTTCAATAACTCCCAGCAAACGTAGCAAAACTATTTAAAATATATATCGTTCTTAATTATATGGCCACCACTGTAACTATCAGAGACATATGGGCTATCATTTTTTGTGTTTAAACTCATAATTCCAATCATTGCCATAAAAGTCAGATGCATTGATTGTCAGCCATAATTTTTGACGGCCGGAGACTGCTTTGCCGAACCCAAAACTGACTTAGCTATTATCATCTTTTGCGTTCTTCCAGAAGCATCCACTAATCTGGGAGAAAATCGAGCACATTTACAGCTGCTTTGTTCTCAAGATGGACAGTTTTGGCTGACTGTATTGTGGCAAGATTTTGTTTGGCGGTAATGCATAAATAAGGAATAGCATCTTCCTATGCAGATAGATATACTTTTCTTTGAGCTAAAGAAGCTAGTGGGAACAGATGGGACAGTCCAGTAAGTCCAATCTGCCATTGACGCTGAAAAATATTGATTTGTTCGCACGAATGAGACTTTATAGAAGAAGTATTGTGGATTCTTCAGAGATGTTAAAACCAAGAGAATTCAATTTTATGATTTTATTTTAATAGGAATGAGAAAGTAAAATTTTGAAGGCAAATTTTATTATCAAGCCGTTCTATGTAGCAATTTATGTACAGACAACTTGGAAGATGTTGTGTCTTCCGTTTTAGCACACAATGTTAGATGTATCACAGTTTTGATGTGGATCTGAATCCCTTTACTAGAGGTAGAGTATGCAAAGGGCTTGTCTTCGCAATTGGCATCAGTTGTCTTATTTTGGAGGGGACCCTAGTTCTTTAGGTCGTTGTTCTTTATATATTTTAATTACTATTAATATTCCTGAGCCTTGAACGTTCAGTATCAGACAGAACAACGTTTCCAATGGCTAGATATGGGATGATGATGTTAATGATATGGTACTGCTGTTAATTGAGACAAATCTTTGAGCTAAATGGGGTTATGCCTATAGATTTAGCCGTGATCTAAGATTCAATGGAACTTTTTGTAAAGCCACCTACCTTTTGAAATGCAAAAATATCTCTCATTGAACAATGTGGCCAAGAATGTTTGAAAAGACTCCACTGAAAAGTAGTTATTTATATTCTTCATACAATGAAGAAGCACTAAAGCCTCTAAGGACATTTATATACGAGTTTAAGCTGCGTGACCATATCTCCAACCACATTCTACCATTCCTAGATTGATGTGAATATTATTTTTTCTGTTACATTTTGATTAAATAACCTCTTCCAATTTAAAATTGTAAAATACTTACTTCTCCATTCTCAATTGGCATCAGCTTCGAATAAAACGCCGTGCATATCACTTCTGTATCACTGGAATAATGTGGCTTCCCTTTCTTAGCTTGGAGTCCATACCTCTCTAAGCAATCCTTATCGCTTGTACCGAAGTACTGCCATGGTGTGAACGTCTCCCCATCAAGCGATCTTTCTAAAATCCAAGAACCTGGCCGTGGAGATATGGCAGATTTTATGATTACGTATGCGACTTGGTACACCTGCAACAATAATAATAAAGATACATTAATTAAAAAGTTATGGCTGCCATAAACATAAATTATACGTAGAATGTAGAATTTAACTTCAAAGAATAATTCTTTATTCTTTCCCGGATGGGTTACGTGACACAAACCGCCGCGACAATCATGTACATAATGTAATTTTGTAATTTGTACGACAGCATTGATAGCTGGCATTATCTACGTTAATTAGTTAAGAGCTGTATCGCTAACTTTTATCGCCGATCCATTACGATTTCGGATTTTTGGAATCACCTGTCCCGAATGTAATGTATGCAGAAATGTATCCCACATCTCCTATCTCCTACTGAATAATTTATGAAGTGCACGGGGAACTTTGAACGGGCATTATCCAACAGCGTACCAGCTATAGATGGAGATTAATGCACACGTATGTGTCAATGGAGTGACTAACTTACTACAAGTTAATTTGGAACAGTTTACTCGATCAGGTTATCGATTGAAAGCTCTCAAGCTAAATTACACAAACATGTTCGATTAAACCAGATGATGGGTTGTTCTGATTAATGAGAATCAGTTCATTGTTTGGGAGTAATCTTACTGCATTGTTTTTTGTTATATTTTACTGAATTGTTTTTGTTTTGTTTTCATTGACACGTGCGTAATGGTATTGCTGTTTTTAATTCAACAAATGCAATATTGTTATTCTAGTGAATTGACTATGTACCTATTTATTAAAGTGACGCATCAGCGTAAATCAGCTTACATTATTTCTTTATTTGACAGGTAAGAAAAAAATCATGACTAAATTATGGTAAATAACACTAACTAAAAGGTCTTCATAGTAAACAAAGAAAAGATTATCATATAAACACCACGTTTTCCGCAAACTAACCCTATAATCTAGGGTACAGGTCATTGTCATGTGAATGGATTCCGGATTATTTGGCACGATCGGACTCGATCCTGGATCAGCTGAAGTTCATGGATACTTTCGGCCTTTTGTAGGATCTCAGATAATCAGGTGTATTATGCGTGTGATAGGACAGGTAACTGGTTATCTTGTTTTCGCCTCAGATGATTGAATTGGTTCTACCGTTTCTATTTTATTTATTTTTTATTTAATTTTTCTTTATTAGCCAACTGATATAGGCTTTGTCAGTATAAAATACAAAATACAATACAAAGATCACCAATATTAAAAATTAAAAACTATACAGGGTGTCCCAGCGAGACCGTTCATTAGTTCTTGCGAAAATATTAATTTGAAACTTCAGAAATAGAATATAAGTAGTTGGTTGTGCTGTCTCCGATTAAAAAATTTTTAGATTCCTAGCGTTTCCCGTTACACCGGAAGTCGCTATCTACTTTGCTATTTTTATATATTTGGATTTGCTTTACAAAACGATTTGGGCGTTTTGTAGTTATTCGATTTTTTCTAAAAAAAATTGCTATAGCAGACATTTATTCAAAAAATCATAGAACACTCGATTTTTCGAATATCGACTTAGGATTCATAATATGCTTAAACAACATGTTGGAGTATGTCTTAGCGCCGAGAACGGCTGTCTAAATTGTGTGGTTACCTTACTATGGCACGTTAACTTCTCGAAAATTTGAAGAACCATAACTTAATTTTTTCAAATGGCACCCCCCATATTTTATTACTTAGTCGTCTTCAGCATCTAATTATACACCTTTTATATTACACATGTCCTATACCTGAAATTGATAGTTTAGGAGATAATTAGGGTTTTTGAAGAATGCACACATAACTCATCGATGCTTATCTAGTGTGCCATGGAAAATTAGCGTTCTCAAAGATTTTTTTATTGCTAAAACCTAACGTCAAACTTACGCTTCGTCGTTTGATGCTAGAAAATTAATAATTATCCGTTAAGTGCCTTTACACTAATGCTATAGAGTTGAAATACAGAACAGTAACGAAAACAATGTTTACACAGATCAAAAAGTTCTTAATTTATTTTTTATACACGGAAGGTGCGACAAAATTCTTAGTATAACTTGCAGTAGATTTAACGAAAACTATCCACATTTACCTCCGTTGACAGAAGGTAAATTTAGAAGAAATCTTAATTTATTAAAAAAAAAAATAATTGTTCGAAATGATGGCCGTTCGCATTCAACCACAGTCTTAGGCGTGAAGAAACACCTTCAAATGTTGTTCTTCGTAGTTCTTGAGGAGAGAGCCTGTCGAATGCTGTCGCACACGTGCTTCCAATTCCTCCCTCATGTTCACCGGTGTCTGGTAGACCACATCCTTGATACGTCCCCAAACTAGGAAGTCCACAGGTGTCAAATCTGGAGATCTTGCAGGCCAATTCCACGGTCCCAACCGCCTTGTCCACCTGTCTTCCAACATTAAGGTGAGTTATTGGGATACTTCCTGGGTGTAATGGGCCGGAGCTCCATCCAGTTGATACCAACAGCTTCTTCTCACGTTCAAAAGCAGGCTGTCACGAAAATTTTCAACCACAGTCCGTAACAAATACAAGTAACGCACGGCCTTTAAGGCACTATCATAAATGACGTAAGGAAACCTGTCATTCATTATAAGGCAAACGAAATTGAAAGTAAATCTGATCTGATGATTACTTTCTCGGATCGCGCGCGGATTGACTGAAGCTGAAAAGTTCTCATCCTCTTGACTTCAAAGATATAGCATCTCACACAAGGTAACCCTGTCGTTGGGGTCTTGAGGATGAAGGTCTTGCACTAATGAAAACTTGTAGTGGTGGAAGTGATGCTTTTTCAAAATTCTATGTACTGAAGACTTACTGATTTGCAGATCTTCTTCGGCAGCTCGAATTGAGGCGCTGGAATTGGCCTCGAAATAAGTCAAGGTATTCATCCTCATCATCAACTACACTTTTTTGTCGGTTTAACGGATGAGCAGTTTGACCAAAACGCACAAAATTTGCTTCTATTCTTCTAAATTTACCTTTTGTCATCCGAGGTAAATGTGGATAGTTTTCGTTAAAACATTCTGCAAGTTCTACTAAGAACTTTGTCGCACTTTCCGTCTATAAAAAATAAATTAAGTGTTTCGTGATTTGTATAAATATTGTTTTCGTTGTCCAATCTAACTGTAAGTAACGACGAAGTGTAACTTTGACATTAGACTTTGACAATAAGTCTTTGAGACGCTTATTTTTCATGGCACACTAAATAAATATCGATGAGTTATGTGTGACGTGTGCACTTTTCAAAAGAAGCTAATTATCTCCTAAACTATCAATTTCAGACATAGGACATGTTGGATATAAAAGGTGTAAAATCAGACGCTGAAGATGGCTAACTAATAAAATATGGGGGGTACCATTTGAAAAAATTAAGTTATGGTTTTTCAAAATTTGTCAAAGTTAACATGCCATAGTAAAGTAACCATACAGTTTAGACAGCCGGTCTCGGTGCCAAGACATACTTCAACATGTTGTTTGAGCATATTATAAATCCTAAGTCGATATTCGAAAAATCGAGTGTTCTATGATTTTTTGAATAAATGTCTGCTATAGCAATTTTTTTTAGAATAAATCGAATAACTACAAAACGCCCAAATCAAATTGGAAAATTAAAGATATTTGTAAAGCTTAATAATAGGCAAATCCAAATATCTAAAAATATATAGGGTGTTCCATTAAAAATAGCAAAGTAGATGGCGACTTCTGGTGTAACCGGAAACACTAGGAATCTAAAAATATTTTAATTAAAGAGAACACAATCAATTGTATATAACTCTGAATTTTCAAATTTATATTTTGGTGAGAATCTCATAAACTTTAATGAACCCTGTATATTACACCTATACGTTCTTTCACACACGCTCACACGCACACACATGAATGTAAAGCTCAACTCGAACAATTGCAGAAAATGCATCCAATTTGCAACCAGCCAAGCTACCGACTTCATAACCATCAAGAAAATCCCGCACAAGGTATACACAAGTATCAATTAGGAAAGACTTTAACGCTAACCTAAACAGTCTTGTGTTATTTATATTTTTAATGTTTGCGGGCAATTTATTAACTATTTTAACACATATATAATTTTTTAGAAAAATTTTTTTTAGAAAGATCATTCACATAAATTGAAAATAACAGTGGACCGAGAATGGACCCTTGAGGAACACCCCGTGTGATAGTTGCTGCCGAAAACGTCACCGAAAGAACTGTATGTACTTCCTATTGATACAATTTTCTTTCAATTATTCAAGTAAAACCTAAACCCCTGTAGACCCACACCCCTAATACCGTACAAGGACAACTTCTGAAGCAGTAACCCATGGTTA
The DNA here is from genome assembly GCA_004785975.1 of Popillia japonica. Classification (NCBI taxonomy): domain Eukaryota; kingdom Metazoa; phylum Arthropoda; class Insecta; order Coleoptera; family Scarabaeidae; genus Popillia; species Popillia japonica. The sequence continues at coordinate 15,793 of SMLS01072526.1, forward strand.
ACCCAATCAAATGCCTGAGTCAGATCAAAAAACAAGCCAGTCATCACCTGACCGTCATCTAACTACTTATAAATATTATTCAGAGCCTCGAAAAGAGCATAATTGACAGAACATGAATTCCTAAATCCAAACTGACTAGTGGATAGCAATAAATTTTTCTGTAGATATTTAGATAACCGAGCATACATTATGTTTTCTAAAATTTTAGCGAAACAGGACAGAACAGATATTGGACGATAGTTATTCACAAGCTGTTTATCGCCATTTTTGAAGACAGGCACAACCTTGGCAATCTTCAGTGTTTTAGAAAAGACGCCCTTTGAAAGGATTTATTAATTAAAGCTGCTAATGGCGATAAAATGATATGAGCAACATATATCAAAACATTTCATCTTATTTGGTGGGGTGTATGCTTCGATGGCCTCGACTACAATGTTCCTCTTTTGTTGAGGCGTTTTTCAATCTTCGAATTTAGGCTTCGCTAACTCAAACAAATAAAGATCGAATTGCAATTTCCAATTTCATAAAAATAATTTTTAAACCTATTTTTGGATTTCAGAATGAACATCAAATTCGCGTTCCTTCGAACTTTCTAGGGAGATGGTAACGAGATGGGAATTTCTGCCACAATGCTCAATGTTAGGCTTGAAGCTTTTTTTAGGTTATGTGGTTGATTTGCTTTAAGCTGCTTTCATTTTGCTTACTTAGTATTATGTAGTAACGGCTACAGCACATCTCCACGACTTGCCATCTAATTTAGCGTTTACAGCAGTACTTCCATTCAAGAATTCCACGTTTTATTTTATCATCATCTAACAACACTCAACATGTTTAAATTGCTCCCCTACACCGATTTTACTCATTTATATCTCGTCAGGCGTTCTATCGCCGTCGAATAGTTTCCCACAATCATCCGACTTAATGACACACATAAATCGTCTCATTCGAAATTGTGTCTCCGGTAAGAGAATGCACCGTGAATTCTGTTTCTAATATGGACCAATAGGGTCTGGTTTAGCTGTAGACAATCGTCGGGATCGTAATACGTGACGTCACGGCACGACGGCTATGCACGTTTCAATACTTTAGATTACCGAAGATGTGAGCTATATGCAAATAGTTCGGGTTCAACTATTAACGTTCTTATTATTTTGTAGATAATGTTTAGAGATTACCGAAATGTATGTTTAATAATACAGGAGCGTTTGGTTAGTAAAGAAGGCTAAAGGATAATAGATAGATCGAGAGACTATAAATGATTGGAAATTTTTTGCTTAAGGTGGTACCACTTCTGTAATTTTATGTTAGCACGCCTGATTTTTAAATTTAAATTTGTCACACAATTGTCAAAGTGACAGCCAAACCAAGAAGACGAGATACAAACGACATAACCTACAAAACTATATCTACAACGAATAACTAGCCAATAGCTAGCCAATTTTTCAGTGTTGGCAAAGCAAATAGTTGTACCAACCGTCATGATTTGTACCAAACTAAATGTTGACAGCAATTTTCTATGTTCTATGTTCCTAAATATCATGTACATAAGGAAGGGGATAATTATTTGGTTTATTTTGTGCCTAAAATTTCATATAAACATAGATCTGCAAACGCTTCGTTACCAATCTGCAGGGTGTTGAAATTTAAAGATTTTTTCACTTTTTACTGTATAGCTCCTATAGTTTTTGAAATATTTTGCTCAAAGTTGGAAGGTAGGTTACGCTGTAAGGCCAGCATTATTAGCCATGCCAAATGATGATTTAAATCTACAGGGTAATAACTTTTTCGGGGTCATGCCCTCTTTTCTCACCCTGAACTTTTTTGCGATGCGCTACTGCTAGATTCTAAAATACGCAATAAATTTTCTGTATTGTTTAGAAACTTTTTGATCTCTTGTATTTTTTTCTTATCTCTGACCGTTATCGAGAAAAAAATAGAACAATTTTCTGTAATTCGCAAGAGAAAATTAAACTTTCTAAAATGGTCTAGCAGGCTCTGGCTTTAGTCAGACAATCACTTGAGTTTATTAATTTTAAGAGTTAACACCCTGTCAAAACACTTCCCAGTGATGATAGCGATGATAGGCAATGCGTATGAGAGCTCGAGAATCATTTTCCAATGTAAAAAAATAGTAAAATCCTAACTTTTAACGTTTCTACAGTCTGAGTTATTTCTATGTTTAAAAACGAAGGCGATAGTAAGGGAGAAGGGGTAAGAAATTTTTTCCAGAAAATATGTCAAGCTGCGTTTATGTCGTTTCAATATTTATTCAAGGTTAACTGAATAAGGTCCAACTTTATTGCACATAATTGATGATTATATTGAGTTTGAGTACGCGATTTTGACACATGACATTAGATTATACAATCGAGAGCTGTCAAAATTGTGTCATCTGTCAGTCTGTCGCTTGTTCCTATTGCGGTACTGGCATTTTTGTGTCAATTAGAAAAGACAACACTGTGTTTCGTGAAATTTACATCATATGAAAATATAAATCCGTAAAAGCATGTTTTTTTGACGTACTTAAGTAGAAAAAAAGAACAGAAAACTGATAAATCTAAAAGAACCGTAAAGTTTCGTCATTTTGATACAGATTTTTCAACTATACCAACCCAATAAAAATAAATATGTCAAATAATACCAAGTGACTATAAATG
>SMLS01072527.1:0-20494 GCA_004785975.1 Popillia japonica
CGTTTCTTGCAATAATCTTTTTTATTTAGCATACAATTGTTTTTATTAATGTATGCCGTGTTTATTCCCGTTCATATGTAGTGGACGAAAAAGTTTATAACTCTTGAAATACATTACTTTAAAAAATAAAAATAATATTTTTTTTATTAAACACGTAATTTCTGTCACTTACTCTTCGTCCACTAGTCTATAATTAAATGTTAATATTCCACTAATAAATTCTTACTTATAATCATTCCTCACAAAAATTATTGCAAGTAAAAATAACCCGATTTCAAACTTCCCACCAACAACTGAAAATAGCCCCTTAAGAGAATCCCGTAGCATGATTAGAATCATAGAATTTTTTTGGGACAAATACAGTGAAATTCGTGCCAAACATATTCAAGTCATGGCTGAGTCTATTCAAGGTCATCTAAATCATTACCTGAAAGAACAAAGGATTTGACGTTATTGCCCTTTTTGTTTATTCTGTGGCTAATATCATACTGATCATTTTGTTTGTTCCTGTGAATTTTTTAGCTAAATTAGTTAATACATAACAACTTATACTCAATTTTTGTTCTTTAGATGCTTCTTCATTGCCTATTGACGATTATATGCATAAGATCCTGATATATTACTTAATTTAGTGTATGATTTAAAATTGGTGCTGTTTGATACGGTAGCGAGTAATGTACCGATGACGTAATTGTATTCCCCTATAATAATACAAATTATACCATGGATGGGAAACTACGTAATAATAAAATTAGAGTGTATAGAGCCATCTGTAAAACTGTCGCCAAGGTTTTTTCGAACCGGGAATTTCAAACGCATGTTGTTTCCTAAATCTTATGTATTTGAATTATTCGTAAATTATTTTTACATCTCGGTCGTTAGTAATGACTTATTACTTACGACCGAGATATAAAAATTATTTACAAATCTGCCTTATCCCTTACAAAATATAGTGATCTTCTTAGTATTTTAATCAAAAGATCTGAAAATTATTATTATTATTAAAATTTTTCACTCTTTATTCTTAGGTAGATCATGTAATATGAAACAGAAGTTATTGTAGGAAGGTAAAAAAATATAACGATACATTTTAAATATACTTACACAATTATTTATGTATTGTAATAATTGACGAAATAACATTTCGTATTTCCATTTAAAATTTTATCTTAACCTAATCACCTAAGTTTTATTGATATTTTTTTATTTAACTGATAACACCTACTGTGATTAATATCTTGTAAGCTATTACTATTAATAATACTCTAATGTTTACACAAGTCAAATACATTTAAAATATAACTTATACTAATATTAAGATATACATGTTTCTTTAACAATGTTTAAGTTTTGCCAGTTACATGCAAAATTATATATATATCAGCCAGATTTCCTTAAAAATAAATTAAAATAGCAATTAGGTATGATATACACAAAATTTACTTTCCTTAGACAGAAGAACTTACCGGGCCTAAACAGCTTTGGAAATGCTGTTTTAAATAAACGATTATTGCGACTAACAACGTCTGGGGCAAAATGTCTGGCATATTCTATGTGACCGACGCACAGTTTCCCAAGGCAGAACATTTAACCGTGGATTTCGACAGGCTGCAAGCCATCGACTAAATTTTGCCAACTCCTTTTCCGGATCTGGGAATGAATGACGGGGTCACTTCTATTGTCGCAGGCAAATACAACACAAGGATTTAGTGTGCTCATCTTGACTGAAGATATGTCATGAAATGGCATTTAAATAAATCAGCAAAATGATAGACTTACCTGGCGGAACTATTTTACACTTTAAACTGTTCTTATAACTAATATATACAAATTTACAATCTCATAATCCTCCACAAACACACCAATTTACCTAAGAAAAAGCTGTACAACTAATAATAAACATATAATAGTCCTTAAAGTTGTATATACAAACTCAAAAAACAACGAATATTTATAGCTGCTTACAAAATCATAATAATAAAAACCGATACAAACTGAGAAAACATCAGAGACATCACGAGAAAGACATACAAATACGTAGTACCAACATCAAAATTTATTAACATAAAGATTTCAAATAGTACTACAATTGACGACAGCGCCAACTACCGAACTGTCGCCGACTAATACTATCAACAGTTTCGTAATTTAAGATACTACCCCATGAAATTATACCGATATCTCCCAAAAATTTCCCTGTGGTTGTGCATCCGGCATGATCCTGCAATGCCATTGAACGCATTTCAGTTTTTGACAGTTGTCCCCAAACCCAATCCACGTTGGTTTATAGAATTTCAGATTTGACTACTATAGGCATTTTTGTAATTATATTCAATATTTTAGGTAACATATTAAACTAATACTATTTGTTTCACCATTTATCCCTAATCCAAATGACTGATGGACCTAAAGAAAAACTGAAACGATTTATATTCACGTCTAAAATCAATTCAAAAGGAGAACCTCAGGAAGAAAAGTTGGAAGTAATTATACCAGAGGTTAGTGTTATATGGTTCTAATGCCATTGTATTCTTTATGCTATAAAATATTACAATTAATTTAATATTCTTATATTGGCGTAAAAATGTTAGCCAAATGTTCTCAATGATTGGTAAAGTTCATATGTAAAATAAAAGATGTATTCTAAAAAAGGAAAACCTGCATATACTTATGCCAATATACAGTGTGTAAAGTGATGGGGTTTCGATGATGTTTACGAAAACCATAAGTAATAGTTGAGTTTAGAAAACATTTTCTGTTTTTATGTGTGTGTGTTCTGTGTTGGTTTATATGAGGCTAAAGTAGTACTACCACTAAGATGTTAATACCTACTGAATTTACTCATAAACCGCTAGCAACAATTGAAGTGCGCATGACCGGATCGAATCAACTGTTTCCATGACATTCAATTCACTTCAAATCCAGATACGATCCTAAAATTTACCGTATCGTATTTGGGCTTGGAGTGTGTTCAATACGTATTCAGTCACTGTTTCCATGAACACTTTCAATCTAAAAACTGTATTCAATCCGTATTCAACACGATTTTTACGATCATGGAAATGTAGTATAATAATTTATGCATTGAGATCGATTCTAATGCTTTACAGACTGAGCTCTAGTTTAATTTCCGATAACTTTTATTAAATGGTTTCTGCTGTTCCAGGGGCTGGCTATTGTTGTATATACAAGCATACTGTTTGTAGTAGAAAATGTTCTGAGTTTTGGGATAAAGAGATTATCCAAAACATTTACTTTACTGTAGATATTACACAACCTTTAGCCAGTTAATTATTAGCTTCTTCTGGGCATATGTACATACATATGTAAGTAGAGTTAGCAATATAGAATATCATCTTTAGAATGTATGTAATATGATGTCAATAGAACTTTATTGACGATAATAAATAATAATGGTGGGGTTCTATATTCATACTCCAATGAGACCAATGAAACTAGTTTACAAATTCATGTTAGCTGAAAATGTTKAATCCAGCAAAAGTAATGATTTGTGCCATTTAACGCGCCTTTTGTGCTGATTTTGTTTTTGAAGTGTTCAATTTTGAAATTAGATGACAAACTTTATAGTTGCCATATTTTTGAAATTTCAAACGTTGATGAGGCCATCGTTTTGTGCTGATTTATGCTGTTTAAAGCGTGTTTTGTGCTGCTGTTTTTGAAAATTAGCAAAACGTATGTTGTAACACAATAAAATACTAACTCACTTTCACCCAGAAAGACACCAGATGCTTTGATAATTACCAACATAGACAAGAGACACTGGAGATTGGCAACTCACGTTAAATTTTTCAGAACAAATCAGCGCTACTGTAGGTGTAGTGGAGAAATAACATTTAAAAGCGGGCTTTTTAAAGATTTAAAGGAATTTACGGACATTTGTAGCGCCTGTAAACTTATCTGTAAATTTGTAAGTATATATGGCTGCAGATTTACAGAGAACTTTCCATTACGCCACAAATATCCAAAGAGCCCAATTAATTTCTTCAGTACGCACAAGCGTCATGATGAACTCTCAACTAGATTGATAAAACGATGATGCCATTATCTACCAAAGACTGAATGATAATGGCAAATCACCATATTGTCAATATAATTGTTCAAATTAAATTCAAACTCCTGCAGCGAAGGAAGGATCCAATAGTTTTCATATCTGTTTACTATATGCTGTAGTTCTCACATATCATTGAACATAATGAACTTTTTATAACATACTCGTAAGATTATTTGTTGGAACATTTTTTGCCTGTTCTGCCTGTTTTGCACAAGGACTCAACGCTTGGAAAACCACTGAAGTGAATATTACACCCTTTATAGTTCCGATTCATTTTGGTTGCATCCATGTTATAGACTTTCATTCCCTATTTTCTTAAACCCACAGTTATAGAGCTGTAACTGCTAACTTAATTCTTCTACAAAACAAATTAAATTTTTTCTTCAAGATTTAATAACTCTGTCATTTCGTATGTTATGTTTCACCAACGCGTTTTGACATACAAGCGTCAAATTGCAGAATGCCATATATCTCGAAAACATTAGCAGCACAAAACGCAGTTTTAACGAAATCAGTATATAAATACAAACTAACCGTCTCAACATGAATTTGTAAAAAATTAATAACTTTGTAAGAATGCACGTAGATTCGATCGATTGGCGACTTGCTTTGCCAAGTGTGCTATTACTAGTAACTCAATGAGGCTTTTCAAGAGAAATGCTATGTAACGGGTTAATGCAGTATTTTCTCTTAGCTATCAGATATATTTGCTAATTAAGTTATTACATATATTTTTTTATCGCCTTGTCTGTAGTCATAGGACGTTTACCCAATGAAGTAGGAAAGCTATTGAGTACATATTCATAAATTTTGAACTAAAATTTAGAAACTAGGCTTTCTTGTGTTTGTAAAATAAGGTGCTGCAGCTAAATTATAATTGTTTCCATAAATGTTCATTGTATCCTTATTTAAAATATGTTGCTTTTTTATAGTTGCTGCAGGCTAGTTATTCGTTTTACACTTGGCCATCTGCACCAGTACTAGCCTGGTTTCTATGGGAGAGGCGAGGAGAGCTTCCAAATAAAAGAATTTTAGAAATTGGATCAGGAACTGCTTTGCCTGGAATTGTAGCTGCAAAGTGTGGCGCCAAGGTAACACTCAGTGATTCCGTTACATTACCGAAGTCCCTTGCACATATAAAAAGAAGTTGCCAATTGAACAATTTAATTATAAACAAGAATATAAATTTGATAGGTCTTACATGGGGATCATTTTTACATAATTTTGAAGCTCATGGTCCAGTGGATTTAATTTTGGGTTCTGATTGCTTTTATGAGCCATCTGTTTTTGAAGATATTCTCGTAACTGTGTCCTACATATTAAAAGTAAACCCAGGATCAAAATTTTTGTGTACTTACCAAGAACGTAGTTCTGATTGGACTATTGAACACTTGCTAGCAAAGTGGAATTTGCATTGCTACGTGCATAACATAAATAATATAGGTTCTAGTGTTGGATTAGATATCCACGAGTTAATCGGTGACCATAGTATTCACCTATTAGAAATTTCTCAATAATGGCATCTGTAGCACGTAATTTGTATAAATTGTACGTCGGCAATATTCCTTGGACTGTAGGTCATAATGACTTAAGACATTATTTTAGTAAATTTGGTCATGTGTCTACAGCTACTGTAATATTTGATATGAAAACTGGTCTTTCTAAAAGCTACGGTTTTGTTGTTTATAGCAATCGAGAAGGTTTTGAAAATGCAATAAATTTTGGTAGCCATAAATTAGAAGGAGGTGCTTTGAAGGTCGAACCAGCTGGTTCTGGGAAAAGCAACTAAGTAATTGAACAATTCAGCAGTTAGTGACCTTAGGTAAAATACAATGGCCAAGTCTTCAGATAGTTTTAGTGATTTGCAAGAATTTGCTACTGATTCAGATGCAGAAGATAACATTTCTGAATTATTTACAAAAGCAGCTAATAACCTTCCCAATCTCTTACCAATGATAGATAATGAAATTTTAATATCTTTGTATGGATATTATAAGCAAGCGACAGTAGGCCCGTGTAAAGTTTCTAAGCCGAGTTGGTACGACGTAAAAGGAAAAACAAAATGGGAAGCATGGAATAAACTAGGCGATATGCCACAAATGCAGGCTAAACTAGCTTATGTAGATATAATGAAACGCTTTGATGGACAGCTGTTTAATTCAAACAATGCTAAAAAGGAGTTTTGGGTTACCGTTTCCACATTACAAAATACTAATGAGGAAATCAGTGAGTCAGAAAGATCAATAATTGACTATGTGAAAGAAGGAAATCATAAATTAGTCTCAAAATGTCTCAAATCTTACGATTTAAACAAATTAAAGTCAATACTTAATGAATTAGATACAGATGGGCTGGGTTTAGTACACTGGGCATCTGATAGAGGTTCTGAGGATATTTTACAATTGCTAATTGATGAAGGAGCTGATATAAACTTGCTAGATTGTGACAAACAAACACCTTTACACTATGCAGCAAGTTGTGGTCATATAAACTGTGTTAAGTTGTTAATTAGTTATGGTGCTGATGTTGATATAAAAGATGTTAATGGTGACACTCCAGTTGTAGTGTCTAATGATGATGTAATCAAGTCATTATTTGTATAAATAATATTAGTTAGGATGTATAACTGGCCATTGTATTTTTGCATTTAATAAAAAGATAAAATAATCAGCTTTTTACAATTATTACAATTTTTGTAGCCATAAGTATTACATTATATAAAGTCTGAATTAAATTAAGGACTACCTGAGTACTGAGAGAAGAGTTTTAGAGAAACTATAAAAATGCTTAAAAAATTTATTGATCAGATATACAAAACTTATTTATTCAATAACATGTTACATCTTTATTATGTGATGTTATATAGTAGTACATCTTTTTTAATTACTCGCAACAAATTTCAATTTTTATTTGAGTTACGTAGGCCAATTTATGCTGTCTTTGTGGCCTTGTATTAGAACAAATGATGTAGACGTTTATCTTAATGAGACCTATTGTTAAGCATTCTCTGTAGAATGAGTAATTGCATAGGTACACTCGGTTGCCATAAAAAACGAGACGAGTCGTAAACGATAATTTTCTATTTTTTAAGCTGTTTGATACGGATTGATTTAATTTGCCATTGTCAGTGCCAATCATGTCAATACAGCAGTAGTAGAAACCGTACCTATACTGCCTATACCTATCACAACAGAGTCCGTGACACATGCAGCTAATCTAAGTGTCTCGTTTTTTATAGCAAGCGAGTGTACATATCTTCTGACTATATATTACATCAAATTAGTTGGATTAAATTTAAATATATACATATATAAAAATTATGTAAATAATTAAGTTATATTCCGGCAGTAATTGGTATAGTGTCTGTTCCAGCATGAGTAAAAGCTCTGTAGCAAAAAGTAGTGGTCTAGAACCCTGCAAAACGCATGGCAACGAAATAATATGACATGTATAGGCAAAATAGCGTATGTTTTAACGGAATTCATAACTTGATATCTGCAGTTACTTGATTATGAAGAGGCTCGAAAAAGAATGCGAAATGTGATGCAGTTGCTGAAATTTGTACCAGATTGATTTTATTAAGGAAAGGATTGATATTTCAACAAATACTGACAATTAAAAATGAAAATATAACACCAAATAAATCATAAATAATGGGTATAGGTATAGAAAAATAAGTAGGTTAGACAACAAATATTTTATAATAATAGCATTTATTAACCAACAGATACCATTTAGTTTACGTTCATAGAGCAGCGACGAAGTGGGGGACCGAGAGACTAGGGAAGCTGAAAGCGGCGAAAACAAAAATTGTAATTGTTTTGCACCTCGATTCGACTCGAGCACTAGGAACGGTATCCTCTGATTCAGAGTTATTGTTTCTCTCCCTACGCTAGTTTCGTAGCTAGTCTGTCGCTGCGTCGCTCCACTATGAACTTAACCTTACAGGGTAACATAAAAATTATATAATACAATACACAGTAAGTGTACTACAAAAAAACAATGAAAACGTAGATAATTAATTCAATAACTAAATTAAAATAAAAGTAGGTACTATAAAAGTAAATCAACATAAATAATAAAGAGGAAAAAAAGGCAAAAAAGACCAAATTAACATCCTATAATGAATACATACAATATATCAATGCGATAATTACAAAATCAAAGAAAAATATTATTCTGGCTCAAATTAAACAATCGCGCAATGTGGTACGAAGGGGAATTAAACGAAACATTTGTCTTAGAACAAGGAATACATAGAAGAGGAACTGAATCTGCATGACTAACGTGGAACATGAAATTGATGTTGCGATAATAAAAATGAGCTATCAACCATACCATGTACTAATTTCCAAATCAACCGAGCACCATACGACGCGATGATAGAGATTGAAGATTGTCTTCTAAGCAACTGCTCGTAATCTATACCCCTAGGCGAGAAGGATCAATCAATCTTAAATGACAGACATTTTTGAAATTTGCGTTGCAGTCACTCTTTACACGCTGGCAACAAAAACTAAGGTGACCAAACAGGAGAAGCGTACTGAAGACTACCCAAAAAAAAATGAAAAAAAAAACAGCGATTTAAGAAGATAAGGATCATTAAAGTACTAAGATGTTCACATTATAAACACAAGTTTTCGTGACGCGGAAGAGCAAAGAGTGTAAATCTTTATCTCATCAGTATAAGCCTTTTATAATGTTTACATGTTCAAAATACCTATTTGTTCAAAAACAAAATTTTTTGGAAGGGACATGAAAACTGTTTTAAGATATAGGTTTAACTTCAAATCACATGACTTTTTAAATTTTTTAATGTTGCGTCTACTTGACTTGTTCTTGTCACTTTTAAATATATTGCAAATTTCTACTGGGTTTAGATGCATTATTTGATAGATTCAAGTAAATCGGAACCAATCTGAAATTAATTGATGCTATATACAGTACTACTGTATTTATGTGGTAAGTACATTTATATTATCTACGTATGTCCAACGAATTTGTGCAGTTCCTTGAATATGTGCAATTTCTAATCAAAGAGAGTTATGTAAAAGATATGAGAGGTGAAAGGAAATGACCGAAAAGGTGAGCAGAAAAAGGTGTAAGTTGCTGTTTAGTAGTGTTAGTTTTTGTTACAGTTATTTCTGTCGAGCGGTTTTTATTGATGTACGATTTTCTTGAAAAATAATTCTTGGAAGTGCTTTGATAATAAATTCAGTAGATATTTTTAGGACGATCAGTAACAAGTTACGTCATATGCACGTAATGATACGTCATATCTTCTGCGTAGGATGATCTCACGACCTTTGGCGTTGACTCTAAAACCTCGTCCCTATACCCTTACACTAGAATGGCGAGGGATACTATGATATACATATGTACAGCTTCTACCCCAAAAAGGTTAACAATCTGAATCGCAATATTGGTTATATATTTTCAGGTTGAATTGATGTACGCTCTCTTTCTAAAGTAATGTCCCCCCCCAACCAACGGGTTCGTATCAATAACGTCTTCCAAGCGAACTCGGTTACCCAGCTTTGCTATAACCGAGGTCGCCCGACGGCTAGAGTACGTCCATTGGGAAGCGTTATTGATATGAACCCGTTGGCTGGGGGAGACATTCCTTTAGAGAGTGTACATACGGAAGATTCATTCATTCACTCATGTTTTGAAATATTTTATGTCTTCTATGAATTTGGCAAATTGTTTATGAAAGTTGTGTCAGCGACCTTCCTTGATTTATTAGTTTTCAAAGAAGAGTATTCATTCGGCTTACAGCGCAAAAAGTTTTGCTGCGAAGAAAAGGAAGCACTTGTGTTTATCATTTGTGTTTTAGTATTATTGGCGTATTTAATCGGGTCAAGAAACGCATTTAAAATCTCCCTTAATAAATATATATACAGTTACGAACAAATGTCATACACATGTTCTTTCATAGTTAAATTAATAAAACATTTTAATTAAAATTTTGCATAGCTTTACTTTTTCCTTTATAATATTTTCTAAATGGTTAGGGCTTCACTGCTTTGTTTTACAACATACCTAATACCACCTATATAAAAATGCAAATAACTCTTGTCTGCGATTAGTGAGAAGAGTAAGTGTTTGACACGCATATCCAACTTTTCGGAAGCAAGCTTTTGTTAGTTGAAATTTTTCGAGAATGCTAACCGCACTTGAAAGCAGCGTGCTACCACTTTATTAGATACCAAAGAAATGCAACTGAGTCCATCATGCATTTGTAAATTATGGTGTAAGTAGGATATAACATATTCACTAGAACGAGAATCTGGCAGAGGGAAAAAACACGATAGAGAACGTAAGAGCAAATTGCCTTTAAAGAATCTGTGACATCCCTTACAGTAGGCAATCAATGCTATTCCATCTAAAAAATAAAAGTAGGTATCAACGACTGGTATAATGAAATATCTCCGGAAGTTGAAAATAATGTTAATAATGCGCCAGTTGAGGTTTTGTTGACAACATTTTTGTCTAATTAGTCTAATTGCAAGGGATCTCCAGAAAATTATAGTGTACGAACAGTAATAAACAACCAGTTTCAGTTTGTTTCGTTACCAATATAGGCAACGAAACAAAACTAACCTACCACTTTTACTGTTTTTAGTAATTAATAAAAAAAAAAAATGATACGGGACACATTTTGTATATACGAAAAAGATATTCTAAACTAATAAGAATATGCAGAAACGTGTGCATGTCTGTCTTCTAATAACAAAAAATAAAATTATGGAAATGAATATTCTTCTGTCGGATAACTACTCAATGAATCATACATAACGTTTGTTTATGTCTATAAGCCGCAGCCGTACTAAAGCTATAGTCCGTCCTACATGAGCTCGTCACACCTTTTTTTTTTTCGGTAGCAACTGTAGGTACACTCACATTCTAAAGTAATGTCTCCCCCAGCCAACGGGTTCATACGAATAACGCTTTCCAATGGACGTACTCTAGCTGGCGGGCGACTTCGGTTATAGCAATACTGACTAACCGAAGTCGCTTGACGGCTAGACTACGTCCATTGGAACCTTAGATCATATATATTACATGGATAGCGATATGATGCTCAAAGTATGTTTTAATATATCACAGACACATTTTATTCTTCCATTTCACACTTACTTTAGGGTATCGCTATCTATCGTACACACTTTCTACCCCGAGAAACAAAACGTGCAAACTTCAAGTCGTAAGTGCGATCGATATAAGAGCGAAATTCGAAATCACGCTGGCGCAAATTTCGAATTTATGCTAACAGGAGACGTTAGAAGTGTTTTTTTTGTTCATTTAAATAAACCTAAACTGGGATGAATGTTTTATATATTTTATATTAAAAATAAATGGCATATATGCAGAATTATACATATATAAACATTCTATAAAAAATATATTTATTATGAAACGATATTAATTTGGTAAATTATTTTCTTATTCTTTTAGGATTTTCCTCATTTTTACATTTCTTTCCCTCGTAATGCATTTTGATGCGTACATAATTTTAAAAAACAATCAATAGTCAATCAAACGATTAAACAATAAACATAACTGAACATAGTCATAAAAGCAAATGGAGTGGAAACTTCGGAAACGAACAAATACTACGGTTGACTATTGATACGCTTGCGCGATTTTAGAGGGTACAACGAGGATAGTACTATTGGTGATACTTATACTGAAGAAAGAAATAGGTTCAAAAAAGCACGTTGTACATGTCAAAACAACAACGTCCGAGTTCTTAAATGCTATAGCGGTATCCATGTAATATATATGATCTAAGATTGGAACACGTTATTGATAGGAACCTGTTAGCTTGGGGAGACATTACTTTAGAAAGACGGTGTACATATGGGCAGATAGACATCCTCCCACACAGCACAGAGAATCCACTGGACGTCTAATGGATATTCCGAATAGCCACACAATGTCTAGTCTATGGAAGATATTGTGTGGATATCTGATGTATATTCCTTATGGACGTTGAACTCTTCTCTCTGCTTCTGTTATACAGTTAGATGGAAAAAATCATTTGTTAGTAAGCCAGGGTATAATTAAATTACAATTTATTGCTTTATCTAATGGATATATTTTAGATATACCTGTAAGTATGTACACTGTGATAAGCAACTAAATTTCTAGCCAGCATTCTAATAGAAATTTTAAATAATTCGAAAACAATAATTTTCTCCGCCTTATAATGTCGTCGTGCTAATTGGCGTATGCATACGTCTCACGCATGCCCTGGCCGTGCCTCGCGAACTACTCCAGCAAATTGGTATTGTGTAACGTACTTACACTTGAACGTGACAAAGTGAATTCATTAGCCCACACACCGCAAACGCAACCATATTAGATATACAAAAATATCCATGATGGACATCCAGGATATCTATGATATCTAAAAACATCTAGTTTACATCCAGTGGATATACAAATGTTCGCCTAATATCCAATGATCTGATATCTTTAGCACCTCTCTATAAGTTCTTCTATCTGCCCTGGTAATATTAAGAAAAACTATCATATACAACTATTTATCAACGTTTATTAAATACTATGCCTATAATTTTTTGATTAGATGTATTAGCAACATACCCGGCTTTAGCGTCTACATTACCATGAAAGTTTGTGTGTCTAAAAAAATAAACGGGAAGAAGTACAAAAGGGATTTATTTTCTACTTTTTTAGAATGACCAAGCGAGACTTGCTTTCCAAGTAGGGTACTGCGGGGGGAGGAGGGGATAAATTCCAGAATTGTGGGTTATGTCACCACAACTTCACGGATTCTCTTCACTTTTCACTTTTTTACAATACACTGGCATCGAGGAAAACAGAAAACGAATTCTGGAACAACTTCGTCACGTGCAAGTGTAGTAAGTTGCGCAGTACCAATTTGTTGCAGTAGTTCGCGAGGGATGGCGAGGCCATTGCGTGAGACGTATGCACACGCCAATTAGCCCGACGACATTATAGGGCGGATAAAATTATTCTTTTCGGATTATTTAAAATATCTATTAGAAATCTGGCTAGAAATTTTGTTGCTTATCACAGTGTACATACTTATACAGTAAATGTAAAATTTTAATCAGGATGCTAGAAAAAGGATAGATGTCACAAGCAGTACGGCGTTTAATAAAGAGGAACATATTGCAGCGATGCCACTTAGGTATGCATACGTGTGTATGCGTGACGCATCCAACATGCGAATAAAGGCCCGGTCTCTCCACCCCTACTCTCTATCTTTCGCGAAAGCTGGCAACTACGTGCATTGAAGTGAGCTCCCGACCCTAATTAAAAATTTACGTTTACTGTATATCTAAAATATATCCATTAGATAAAATTGTAATAGAATTATACCGTCTTACTAAATACAAATGATTTTTTTCATATAATTAACCTTATTATCCAGATAGTTTTCCCACAACAGAAACAGAGATGTGGAACATTGACAAAAAACAAAACATTGGGCGTTTAAAGCATATACATATCACACATATCTTCCACGGACTTGGCATTGTGTGGCTATTCGGAATATCCATTAGCCATCCAATGGATGTTCTGTGCTGTGTGGGACGTTGTCGGTTTACTGACAGATGATTTACAAAATTATTTTTGATTTTTGCATAGTCACAAAGAATGTAGTTAAGTGGGGATTTGCCAAAACGTTCGAACTCCTTTTCGCGATTACATATCGATATAAAAATACGTTAATAGGTTCTTATATACTAGTAGTTATTGCTATGCTTATACGTCTATTCGGAATAGCAGTGGCTTAAATAAAATTACTCTTAAATTTAGCATTTCTTCGCTATTTCAGCTAATACAAACTCAAATCATCTCTCAATAATCGATGGTGCATGCATATTACATTACCAATATCAATGTTTTGAGTAGTATTCGCAAAATAAGAAATATCATTGGGCTCTAATAAATTCTTCAATAACTGCAGAAAGTGCGGGGAAAAGGCGAGCAAGAAATATAAGAAATAAAATAAAACTATTAAAATATAATATAAACTTTATTAAATAAAATGTCAAAAGAAAACCTAAAATAAAGGGATGAATTATGATAAAAACGTATGAAGAGCCACATTTACGTGATTTTGTTCTTTTAATTTCTTCCAATTCCTTATCATTAAAGTTAAAATGCTATGTAGGAATGTCATTGTCGATTGAACATATAAAAAGTTTGGAGTATTCAGTTAAATGCAAATGTTATGTTGTGTATAAACTGAAACAAAAGTAGTGGTGATGATCAGAGTAAATAAATAAAATCGCGCAAGAGAATATCTTTACCTACAACTATATTTTGTGAAACGTGATAATAAATGAGATTTTATAAACATTTTAAAGTTTACTATTTTCAAAATATGTATATGAAGAGGTTTAGTTTAGCAAAGTACTAACGTTATAATATAATACGTATTAGTAATAAAATGGTTTGAATATAAACTATTAAAGACTTGGCAAAGATGCATCAAGGACAGACCAATCTTTACCTAGAAATAATTCAAGAGTCAATTGACACAGGAGGCTATATATTTACTATTCAAGATTATAAAAGAACAAAGACACGTATATTATCATTTTGATAATAAAAAGCAATTCTAACATGTATTTTTATAATGTACATTAATCAATAACAAAAAATGATAAATTCAATACATAAATATTTTATTTAAAAAGTTAAACTTTCAGTCATTATAGATTACGTTTTAATAATTTTTTCGTGGACTTTCGAAATATAGTACAAATTATACAATATATTAAAATGTTTATGATCTACTGGGTTATTTTCATTTCTGCATTATTATTTAAAACAAAAGAAATCACCAAATTCACTAGAGTGGTTTTTAATATTAATTAATAAATACCTACACGATGGGAATAGTTTAAAGATCAGTGCTATCACCGTCTGATTTTACTTTAGTAGTTTGTACTGGCGGCGGGGGAGGAGGTTGTGTCGGTTTATTTAAATTTTTTGGGGATGGTGGCGTTCCCAAAGGATTTGCCGGATCTACTATGTTCCCATCAGATCGTGTACGTATATGACTAGGTTTCGTAGAGTTACCATTGTATTTCTCATTTGGCTCCGTGTTTAATACTTCATTCGACTTCATATGCGGCGGCTTGTGCGGTAAATCAGGTTTGATTATGCCACTCATAGAAGGCGTTCTGTTTCGCAGGGAATCACAATTGAAATTAATATCGTTAAATTTATTCTCTACCGGTCTAACTGGATGACCAAGAAATTTCTCCTTTTCTGCCATTTGAGTATCGTGGCCTTGAAGTTTATCTCTATTTTGGATATGAACTATGCTAGGCTGTTGTTTGTGCGGGGTATTGTAAACTGAACATTGAGTTTTTTGACAGGCAGTATCAGTTCCATCGATACGAAGTGGTGTTCTTAAAGACGCAGGTCTAACTGGTACAGCTGGTTTATTGGGTCTATCGTCATTGAGTGGTTTACGGATTTGCACCTGGTCTGAATCAGAAAGGACAGAATTTAAGGATCTACTCATTGGATTATCTTGTTTAAAGCTTTCTCTGTCGACATTATCTGCTAGAGAGGGTCTAGGGGCAGCAACTGGTTTACCTGTAACATAAATTGATACGAGGTACATTTAGTAATAACATAAATAGATCACACTTTATATATACATAGTAAAATACTAATAGCATTAAAATCCTATCTAATCTAAATCTCAATTGTTCATATTCTTTTCTATTTATTACAATTTATAATTCTTTTACAACATTTTTTCCTGCTCATGTATTTTAATATCTGTAAAGGTTTACAGTATGTATTAGATAAAACGCAGTAAAACTTAGTGTGATTTACTGAAATCAATCGGTTGTTTCTCCATCTGTCAATATATATATTCAATGATGTCTAAATAATTTTTATCTATAGTTAGAACCACGAATGTTTACCGTTACGTCATTAGTGTAGTAGTACAGTATGAATTAAATCAACACACCGAAGTCAAATTAGCATTAGAAAACTAATGTCAAAATACAGATGACAGGACAAAATGTGATATTGCAAGGTTCAATCTTGTATTGGTTGTATTCACTGCATTACTGTCAATCGTAAATTGCGCATTAATTTTGTTGATTTTATTGCATAAATCATTCTTTCAAGTAGACTTCTACCTATTTTAAGCGTGCTTAAGGTACATAATATTCTTTTTTTTATGAGTATAAATGTGATTGAAATTGTCAATGCTGATGATGATCTTTTTGACATTAGTCGAGCAACTTTACATAGACTCTTACATGATATGGATTTCCAATTTAAAAAAGTAGGATGGAAAAGCAACGAGATGACATTATTCGGTGGAGGTATAAATACTTACAAGTGGTCCATAAGAAGAGGTCAAGAGTCAAGGAGAAGAGACGTGTAAAAAATATTGAAACGGAAATGTGGACAGTGGATAATTTGCAAGATGACATTGAAAAATTATTATTCGTCCAACTATATTATTATCCAACTATAATTTTATAGATCGTCTCAACCTCGGTATGCAGTATGGGACGTAAAAGCAACTATAGTTCGAACCACGAATGTTTACCGTTACGTCACTATCAGCCCTTGCAAGTAACGACGGATTCATGTTTATAATTTAATGTAACTATATGTTGTATGAGTGAGACGTAAATTAAAATGTACGTCTTCTAAGTTACGCACAACGTTTAGAACGCGTGCATATATAAGTCTGAAGGAATGAGTGCAATAGAACATAGAGCGTAGTATGTGACTAGTATTTTGCGTACAGAAAAGTAATAGCTAGTTCCGGTTAATTATTTGACATTTCAGGCGATCAAATCATAACCTTTATTTACATTTTATGACTGCTAAAACGCAAATAATACTAGACGTTTTCGAGTATATATTGATCAGATATGGATATTGGTTTTAACCTATTAACTTTGTATTGTTACATATATTGTGTACGATCTGATGTGATGATTCCAACTTGGTCAAATAGATTTTAACCGGAGGTGGGGTTTCAATACTTTTCACACGTCTCTTCTCCTTGACTCTTGACCTCTTCTTCTGGACCACTCGTAAGTATTTATACCTCCACCGAATACTGTCATCTTGTTGCTTTTCCGTCCTACTTTTTTTAAATTGGAAACCCATATCATGTAAGAGTCTATCTTGTTATCCAGATAGTTTTTCCACTTGTTAGGTCAATGATAACACTTGCAAATTCTAACAAAAGTCAAATTTATTCCAAAACCTTTACAAAATTTATAATCTGGTTTTCGTAACAACTTCTTCAGTGGAATAAAAGTGAAATTGAAAGAATGATTTATGCAATAAAATCAACAAAATTAATGTGCAATTTAATTAAAAATACGGTGAAACTGACGATTGACAGTAGTGCAGTGAATACGTGGTGAATACAACCAATACAAGATTGAACATTGAACCTTGCAATATGACATTTTGTCCTGTCATCTGTATTTTGACATTAGTTTTCTGATGCTAATTTGACTTCGGCGTGTTGATTTAATTCATACGGTACTACACTAATGACGTAACGGTAAACATTCGTGGTTTCAACTAATGCCTATTCACTATTTACGTATGCCGACGTCGGTATGCATCTAATGTACTATTATGCGTGAATTGCTGTCAATCGTCAGTTGTCCCATATTTCCAGTTAAATTTTAAGTTAATTTGTTGATTTTGTAGTACAAATCATTCTTTTAAGAATGCTTCTAGCTATTTTGTACGTGCACAAGGTAAAATTCTTTTTTTTATTAGTATAATAGTTCCTGCAATAAAAGACGGACTAGTAAATATGTAATGTCCGAACAGAATCTCACCTAATTATACCACAATAACGAAAAAATGAAAAATTTATAAATTTTACGCACGAAATTTTTATATCAGATAATTATATTACGGACCTGACTGAATGTATGTTTATATTCGTCGAGACACAAAAGAATGCCGTGCAAACAGTTTATAATCGTATGATGAGCATATGTATAATATGTATGTAAGTGCGTATTCCTAAACCAACAGCCAAACTATTGATAAGGCGCTTCGGCAACTGCAACTTATATTACGTACCTATAGAGATGATTTAGATGATCGATTGCTTTCTACAAAGCTGGCTAACTTTTTCGGTGGTAGTGAAAGAGAACAAATGGTGTTGTTTTTCCAAACAATAGGAGTCGTTGCGCTTAAGGTTGTAGTTTATAATAGCCCGATTCTAATATTATATTATTATTAATTGTGGCCTTTTTCCAGTAAATATCAAACTATTTACTTATTTTTTATCTAGCGTTGTTAAAAATTAAACAAAAATTATCTCGTAATTAATTTTAATAGCTGCTGGAAAAAAATCAATTAATGATTTGATCTTTATTATGGAGTATTGTTAGTACTTCGTTTTTAGTAACCTTGTATAGAGACGTGCATTTTTCTTTTCATAGTAGTAAAATGGTGAAACATGCCTGTATGCAGTCTTCGTTCGCTTTGTACCGCGCTCGTCCAGGCCCGGCGTAAGGCAAATTGAATTCTTTATTATTTTAGAGTACAAATAGAGACATATTTTGGATTTACTTTTTCTAGCATTCCAGCTTGCGATTGCTGCTACTCCGTCTTTTTATTGCTGGGAGAAAGCGATATAAGAGAGGAAAATTTAAACTTAAGGAGGAGTATATGATGTTTTCACTTATTTCAATAAATCTATGAATGCCAGTGCTGTCGTTCAAGAAGCAAGGGAAGTTTTGGGATAAGACCACATAAGCACATGTTTGACTGAAGTCATAGTCGCATAGTTCATTTATACAAAATATAGCACCTATATACATATTATATTAAATGCAATTCTCGCTATTGTCTATGCTGATAATGATCTGCCTGACTTTAGCCGAGCAACTTTACATAGACTGTTACACGAAATGGGTTTCGAATTTAAAAAAGTAAGATGGAAAAGCATACTCATCGAACAAGATTGCATTATTCAGTGGAGGCATTAAAGGACAGACAGAGGTCAAGAAATTCAGAAAAGAAGGTACAATTTACTTCTTACTATTGACATGTAAAAAATATTGAAAAGGAAATGTGGATCCAAGATTATTTGCAAGATAACATTGACAAATTTATTATTCGCGCAACACATTCATCTTTGGAAGATCAAACTGATTCCTCGATTGACTAGATAATTTGACACAATATCTGTTTGTGTAATTGATATTCTTTACCTAAATATTATTGTAGTATATAAGTATTTGTATAATTTCAGCTATTTTTGCAACTGTTATTGGCTAAGGATTATATCGTTTTTTAATTTAATAAATTGTATTATAGCCCCATAAATAATCGTTCCAAAATATAAATAACATTAATAATGAGTAAAAAACATTAAAATTATGCGTTTTTTCACTGATTCTTAAATAAATAATTATATGTACGTGCAAAATGTTTTCGATTGCAAACATGCGTTGATAAATACAGCCGTGGCCATATGTTATAGTCCACCTCGAAAATACCTAGAAATCATATTTTTATGCTATTATCGAAATTCCAAGTAAAGTGTCTCGTTTTAGGTGGTAGTAAACCGTGAGAAGGTACTGAATTTGTAAAAAACATTTCCTAGAAACGGCAAACATTTCCTAGAAACGGCGATAAATAAAAAAAAATGTAAGGAGTACAGCGAATATAATACATATTTTAGTTTATTTTAACTCGTGAAACAGTAGAGATCGTTGTGTCCCTTTTTGATTATAAATTAAATTAAAGTATTCTTAATATACCTACATTTGTTTATTAACATGTTTGAAACAAGTATGCCTAAAAACCTCAATTGAATGAAGCAGCGCGAGGCCAAATTGTTTTACTGCACAGACAGGGAATATCGCAACGGAACATTGCAAAACAAATGAAATGTTCTAAATGTGCAGTGCAAAACACCGTATAACGATTCCTGCACACAGGATCGTATACTAACAGACCTTGTATTTGACTTTATTACGTTTACTTTTCTTATAATTGAAAATTACCTGCCTGGACTATAACATATGGCCACGGCTGTATCTGGTGTGTGATTTTTATAATGCATTTTAGAATACGCGTCGACTTTTTACTAAGAACTCCACTTTTACTCGACGACTGCACTAAATTATTGAAACAAACAGTTATATATACAATTGAAACCGTTTAATACCCATGTCCCAACTCCGGCTGAAATCTACTTAACCTGGTTGGAACCATCACATCAGATCGAACGCAATAAAAATTTAATTGGTTAAAATGAATGTATACTCGAAAACGTCTATTACTATTTACGTTTTAGTTGAGTTTAGTAGTCACGAAATGTAAATAAAGGTTATGATTTGATCGTCTCAAATGTTAAATAATTAACCGGAAATAATAAAGTACAGC
>SMLS01072529.1:0-53557 GCA_004785975.1 Popillia japonica
TTTTCTTAAATAATTTATTGCAGTAATAATCTTTGAATGCCGGCAATTGTTCTTACTTGCTTCTAGTAGAATGCGTAAGTACCTAATAACTCTCCCAAAATCAATTTAATTTCGTGTATATTTGCATCTCTGATGATCTATAAATAGCAAATTAATATCGACAGAATGTCAATTACATATGGTACTCAAAAGTCAAACACCTACATAAAATCACGTCGAAGTTCATTTGCACTAAGGAAGAAAGATTTTGAACTGACTAGCATAAATACATAAATGTCTGTCTGCCGTATATCCATAAATAACATTAATCGATTCAGACTTAAATAGGACAGTTCTTTTTATCCTTTCTTTCCGTTTCTACACCGACATCTCCGTTGCGTCATGAATGAAATGGATATAGCGTTACGGAACTCCACCTAAAATTAAACATGGACATGAAACTAGATTAATGCTTTCAAAAATTGGATTCGATTTCGTCTCTTCGCGGAACGCTATCAGTTTGAATGCGACAAAATAAAAATAAATTACACTTCGTGCTATGTGGATGGGGAGGAAAAAAAACGGCGGTTGGGAGGAAGAGTGTGAGAGGAAACTAGAGTGCGAGAGTGGAGCTTTTGTATTCCCATTCCCGGCCTTTCTCTATCCATGTCAGGTGTGTCCAATCGTACTGGCCATCTGTCGGAGGGTAAATAACATTTTCAATAACTGAGCCGGCACTTTTTTCCTCCTCATATTACTAAAAACATCGACCGCAGTTTTATTTCGGCGATTGAAATATGCGGTGCAGTCTCATTTTCCACCTATCGGTTCGGATTGATAACTTCTGTTCTTCGTTATTGGGCATGTCAAATAAAGAAAATGAAAAACGTTAACGATATAGGTTGAAATAAAAAAAAACAGTGCTGTCAGTAGTAGGTACTATTTTTTGTTGGATTTTGAATCGTATAAACAGAATATTTTTACGAATCCTATATATATATACCTAACTAGTTTAGTTTATTAATCTACCATAAAATCACTGTAATGCTACCAATCCTACACAGATGTCAAGCACGCAATATGGATAGGAAATCACTGTACGTAATTCCATTTTTGAAATATGTATAAGGGACCATAGCAGATCAACGCCATCTACTTCATATGGACTTGTTAGAAACTTGAATATGATTTGCAAACGAAATTTCGCGTAAACATATTTGAATATATTCTTAAAGAAGAAAATGTATTAGCTACTAGAATAAAACCAACAGCAATGACAATGACAATATCATTACCAAAATTTTCTAAAAAAAATCAAATTACAAAATATATTATTATGCGTTGCTAAGTCTATTCACAACGTGATGATAACTTACTTACTTGCAGAAGTAAGTAAATACAGTTCATTTCACTTAATTCATTTTAATATAAACATGCACATATCGAACAACACATGTCTGAAGTATTGCCATTTGGATCATACGGATTTCGTGAACCAATGACTGCCGAGCAATTCAGAAGCTCGCACTAAACTTAGTTTAGAAGTCCTGACACAGCAACCAGCAGCGGTAGCAATGCTAGCGGAGGGCTGCGGCTCCGGCATGCAAAGCGACCACAAATGTGTGGGGTTGAAATTACAACTTTCCCGGCGTGAGTTAGGCGAAAGATACCCTTTGGAATTAATAATAGTGTGTAAATAGTGTAGGTGAACGTTATAACTAGTGAATAGACATTTTATAATTAAAATAAATCGCAACCGGAACCACTTTGTTGGAACATATACAACCTATTAGCTTAGAAGGTGATATTATATATTGTGATGTAATTTATTCACATGTATCCGTGGCATTGTACCGGAAAATATCTCAAAATTGATACTTCAGAAGTAACGGAGGTCTATAGCTTAACGAGTTTAGATGTAACGACCATTTATTACAGGACAATAAGTAACCATAATGCGGGGGCGGGACATTGTACATCACATAAATTAAGTCATTCATTCAGTAAACGTACCACGTTAGATTATGAATATCTACTGCCAACGTTTACGGAACAGGAACAATACAAAAGTTACTGATACGTATACAGTTTCTTATATAAACAAATTGCGTTATTCTAGACACGCGCTTTGGAAATTTGTTGTTATAGGGATCCTTAACTTTTCATTACAGCTACATACATACATACATATATCGAATAACTTGACTGACATACACAAAATGTATTATTGTTGGTGTATGCTGGTGATGTTATTTACAATTTTCTATTTCTATAAAGCTTTCTTATTCAAAAATAAAAACATATTTCTCTTTTTATTTCAGGTAAGCTATCTTCAATTACAAATGCTAACAAAATCTTAAAAAAATCGTAACTGGTAAGTAATATATCAAGCTTCTATAGATATGGGCTTTTACTAAATGTTTGTTCTTTTTTAATTTACCTTATAAACGGTGTATAATACAATTGGACTACTTATTACTTTCTTGAAATCCTTTTGTGACTCTCTTCCAACGATTTAAGGACCAATCATTTGGACAATTGTTCAGAAGTAATTTCAACCAATGTCTCTAGTGATTTTGACACAATTAATCACAATATACTACAAGCTGAATTGAACCGGTTTGGTCTTGCTCATCCTTTCTTCAACTTCTTCAGTCATATTTATCCAAGGACCTAATTACGAGTGCTGGCTTTTGCTTTTACAAATTTATGTCCCAATGTGGAATATTATTTAATTAAAAAAAACGCTATTTCATCGATATTTATTGTTACTTATTTGTCTTTTTTGAAGATTCAATGGTAAAATTTCGTAATTTAATAAATTTTAAATAATAATAATAATATTCTTTGTTGAAAAAATAAAAAAAACGATGTCTAAAGGCATAAGAAATAAGGACCGATTCTGAATTAAATCTAATGCCTCCTTAATTGCGCAAACTGTCCTCCATCACACCAAATGCATTGATGGAGCCGCTTATGCATGGACTTTATGGCAGCTTCAATTTCTGCTCTTAACAGACCACGCATGGCCTCTTGCGCGAGTTCCAACATCAACGTCATTGGAGTCTCAATATTTGGCGTGGCATCCTGGGCGGAACTGTTGTAGATCCCTATTTCTTCGATCAACTACTAAATGGTGCTGTGGTTTTTGATTTTCTAATAAACTAGTTGTCTATTTTATTAAAAGATGTGCACTTGCAATTATGGTGGTGTATGTTTTTGCAACTATGTAGACGGTTGCCCAGCACATTTCTGAAGAAATGTGTGAGAACATTGAGATATCAGCAGAGATGAATTGAGTATTTTCTTGGCTACTGCCATCGCCAGAACTAAACTGTTCTACTACTCTGACTTCTATCTATGGCGTCGATTGAAATATATTGTTTACCAACCATCAACAGACAGAGACGGCATGAAAATACGAATACAAGAGACTATTCATAGTCTGTTAAAAGCAGAAATTGAAGCTGCGGTAATGTCTATGCATGAGCGGTTCCAACAACGCATTGAGTGTGATGCAAGATAGTTCAAACATTGGAGGACGCAAAAGTTTTGCTTCAAAATCGGTCCTTTTTTCTTATTGTGCTCCTGCACGATTTTTTTAATTTTTTAATTAACGCCCGCCACTTTATTTTAATAGATACATCAAAAAGCGTTCAACAAAAATTACTCGAGCAAAGCTCCGCTTTAAAAGGCTTATTTCTTAGTAACATTTACTAGGCTGATTTTAGTGAATAATCACTTTAAAAGTTTAAGATGGCGGTTACGCCCTCTAGCGACCATCTTTGACATCTAAAAATATTTTCGCCGATATCTTTTTCTATTGTTATAGCAAGCGTTCAATTAGTTTTTTCATCCGAGTCACAAAACCAACTTTTTGTACAGAAATATATGCTATAGAACAATGTGCCAAGTTATACTGGTCCTGGTTGCCAGGTCACTGGATGATCTTGAAAAAGAGGTACAAAATCTGTATTCATTGGTTCATAGTCGTTTTCTAGTCATACCAAACGCAACCTAAAGCCTCATTTGGACCTCGGCGAAAAGAGGCAAGGTCAATAATTGCAAAAAAAAGAGAGGCACAAGCATCAATATAAGTCGTAGTACTAAATATGTATTATCTAATTATACTCATGTGCTAACCGACACCATCAGAATAATATTACAGGATACAGGATAGAATGGATAATGATTATACTATAAATTGATATTGGAGCATCCATTTGTCAGACACAATCACAAGACACAAGACACACTCACACTATGTATTCTAAAGAACTAAGGTTTCTGCTCTTAGGAATATAAATAACACCGTATGAGGTACCACCAATATCCACTTTTTAAATATTTGCAACTTTTTAGAGCTACCATTAATATCAGTTATTTAATGATGATAACACAGACGCAATGTGTTCTGTGAATGAACTTTACAAAATGTTGAATTAAGGGAGAACTTATTATATCAACGTACTCCATTTTTAGAAATCAACCCAAGTAATTAGTTTTGTCTGCTGTTATTGTATTAAAACTATAACTTTTTCTCAATGAAGTGTGGTTGTAGGGTCAATACCTGGAATAGCGTGACCCGATTGCAACCGCTACTATAAGGAAGTTAAGAAAGAACAATAATTCCAATAACCGTATTAATCCTGCACATTTTGTTATTAGGCTAGAGGTTACTGCTTCTGACAGATCTGCTCACGCATTTAGCCGACTGATATTCTAAAGCTATCGATTATTTCTGTCATGTAAGAACGAAAATAGCCGTTCATCATCACACCAGCGCTTTATATTTCCCTACATTAAGCATGGATTCTGAAGGAATTACTGAACATTATAGGCATTAAATCAATATTGATGTGTTTAAATAGAGAATGTACTAATTTCTGTATTATATACAGCACCCGCCAAATACGATGGCGAGCGGTGGGAGTAAGTTCGCGCAGCATTAGAAATAGTGGGAAGCTGTTGTAATCGGTTTTATTAAATTTGCGAGAAACCACAGGCCACGCAACGTCACGTGCGTTTAGGTGGGCGTGCCTCTTTTTAAAAACGACTACGGCGCATCCCCACTGCTCGCCATCGTATCTGGCGATTGCTGTACGTGGTTTCAAACAAGGTCAGGTTATGTTCAGCATTACCTGATAATAAAGAAAGTGAGTCTTAAGATACAAAGTTAGGATATATGGCGTAATTAAATTGACTGATTTATATCACATCACATAGCATAATGCAACTGTCGTATCTAACTTTCAATTTGAAATATTGTTTAAAAGAGAAACTAAATATTTATTTAAACCAGTTTGTTATCTTTACTATTTGGCTAAATATATGTAAAATATATCGATAGTTTTTGCCGAGGTGAGCATACTTTCTTAGGCGTCAATTGCGTCGTTCCAGGCATTATCTAGCATAGAAAGACCCCGCGTAAATGAAGCTCCAAAACCACAAATCTGACCTGATTATTAATTGCCATTTACTTGGTACTTCTTTTCTCACTGTCAACTAAATAGATATGTGGAGGAGAACAATGGTACATTACTTGATGCAATAGTAATAACTATTTAATTAGAATGAGCTGTCACCTTAATTGGTCAGACTCGACATAGCCATTCCTTTTGTTCACCTGCTGAATGCCTGTCAATTCCTTTTCAGAATATTTTTATTAATTCCACTGATAGCATCTGCATAAGCTTTGCATGTAGCGCTTTGACTTTAATCACACATGAAAGACAGCACTGACTGTAACCACGATGGTAAGTTTAAATTTTGTGACTCAACCAGAAGTTTTGAACTGCTATCGTTTTTTGAGAGGTTTGGATTTCCTTTTTGGCAGCAGCCCGAGAAACAAAATTTGAAAATTTAATTTGTAGACGTTTTGTGCTAGTTGTATGTCGATTCGATAGTGATAACAGGGAGTTTCGTATAGCATGCATACGTATTCATGGCAACTATTAGAGTCGACATTATATTCTTAAAAACACCCATAGTAACTTGGACAAAATGCATTATGTACTAGAAGTGTATTCTGTGTACAAAATACGACACGTTAACACGTACATGGAAATACGTAAAACAAATGGAACAGCTTTTTGTACTATAACTTAAAACTATTCGGACAGCTCGCCGAGTCCAATTTCAATATTGTTTTAAATTTCAATCTATCGGATTGAAATACGACTTCGAAAGGTTACCGTCACGAATGGCAATTTAGTTCGATTGCTCGCCGATACGGAAGCGGTCTGGAAACGGAGACTGATCGAGGAAATGACCGCGTGTCAATTCCTCTGTCGTATTAGGACCTTGACCAGCTGCTGTGTGACATCTCTAATGATACAAGATAAATTGAAGGCGACAAGTAATGAATCCCCGACGCATTTATCACCCATCGGGACTTCATCATAAAAAAGGGGGAAAAGAAGAACGGGTGACGTACTCGGAAGTGCGCCATTACGTGATGTGTCTGATCTATTGTTGAACTAGTTGAGTGCCTAAGGCAATAAAAGTCGATTTTTTTTGTAGATAATCTGAGTGAACATTGGAATATGGGAACTGCACAAATACCTACCTAAAGCTTTCTTCGATTTCTTTCTACTTAGTCGGCATCGTTAAACGAAGTTTGGAATACAACAATGAGTAAAAATTATTTTTTATTGCCGCGATCTAACCGACAAAAATAAAAATTACAAACATGTCACATTAGCACTGATATCCATATATTTATGCGTGAAAAATTGAGGAGATCATCTTTGTCGAAATTATTGTTTTAGAAAAAATCTACTAGACTATAGCGATTTTAATTATTTGATATTATACAAGGTGGCGCATATGTCACGCACTAGTTTAAATAATTCATACCATTTTTATTTTGAAATATATTACAATTTTAATTCCACCTAATTAAAATGCATATTATGTGTGTAACTGTTTTTTTATTAATTGTGAAATATTATGTCTTTCAAATGGGCCGCCATTTGCGGTTTCACAAGGACGATCCCTATACTCGTAGAAAACATTTTCTGTCAGCTGTCAAATCCGGCGAACACGGAGACCAATTAACATCACCAAATTTGGATATTACACGTTTCCCAAAAATGTTTCTTAAGAGGGCCATAGTTAGTCTGGCGGTATGAGTAGTTGCCCCATCTTGCTGAAACTATAGCTCTGGATTATTCCCAACAGCTGGTCTCAAAGAGTTTTCTACTAATGCCCGATATTGATCTCCATTTACGGTTACTGCCACATCTTCTTCAGTTTCAAAAAATATAGGCCAGTGATTCTTTCTGAGGTAACTCCGCACCATACGGTACATTTTAATGAATGCAATGCTCCTGGATTTTCGGTGGCCCATATTCTGCAGGTTTGCTTATTCACAAAACCTTGAGATGAAAATAAGGTTCGTCGCTCATTATCAGATTGTGAATAAAGTCATTTCGCTCTGGAGCTAATTCTTCAAGACAAACTGCGTATGCAAGCCGAGCCCACTTATTCTTGGGTCTCAACGTTTGAACCAATTGCACTTTTATGGAAACAACCGCAAACGTTTTAACATCCTTCGCAATGACCGTCTGGACATCCCCAGCTAAGTGCGTCGGCTTCGGGTTGTGATTAACCCTGTCCTGTACGATTTGGATAATTTTAGCCGATCTAACTGATCAGGCTCTTCCAATACGTGGGAGATCTTTTACTGAACCTTGTAACCGAAAACGTGTCACAAGACGATCAATCGTAGTCTGATCAGGACCTTCTTAAATACCAACAATAAGCTCCTTTGAGTCAAGACGTCAGAGCGATGACTTTCGCAATAAAATTCTATGATTCTGATACGTTAATCAGAGTTGTACTTCACCATAATTAATTTTCCAATTGACGTTTACAAGTTTTGGACAAGAGTAAAACAAAATCACTGTAAATAACAATGTCAATGCGTGTCAATCAATGCGTTACATATGCGTCACTACATCATTGTTATCTTGTTACTGCATTTGTTTTAAAAAATCATGACGTCATCGAAAGTTTTTTAATAACTTACAGTTTTTATAATTGAATCCAGTAAAAATTTTTATTCTCACTGTCACATATTGCAATTGTGCTCCGTGATGTTTCCTCCTGCCATTAGAACATGCTTCGATCCAGTTGCATTTCAAGTCTTTGGTAACTAAAGGTGGTTATCAACCGGCTACATCCATAAACAATATAACTTGTTAAAAATAAACAAAATAATATTTTATTCTTTCTTCTATTCTTCGATTGACAGAATTTCGTTTAGAAGCTAAAGATTCATTATGAATTTAAAGATTCACGTGAAAAATATTAGTAGCTGTAGGCTCAACAACCACTCAAAGGAAAAATTTGCACAATTGTATTATTCATTAATTTTTAAAAATCTTTTTAATTTAGTAGCAAACCAGCGAACATTTTGCACGCAGCAATTATGACACATGGAGGAATTTGACGTATAAAAGTATGGTGCAATCATCACAACCATAACACTGCAATTTGCTTTTTGTATTTATGTAGAATCCTGAAAATCTCTTTGAAATATGAATTCCTTTTATCTTTATTGATGTTGGTCCTGCTTTTAACTCTTTTATCTATTGCTGTTGTATCAATACTCTACAATGCTGCAATTGGTTATTTTGGTATTGTAATATTTGGAAAGTAACTGTTTGGCAAGATATTCGTGTATTCATCCTTATCATGTCTTTGCTCTGGTTACAGCTACTGAGTCCAGACATGCTTAACGTATTACTTATTGTTAGTAAATGCGACTACAGTAGTTTTAAATTACGTATCTAGAAGATAAGTTTTTACGAAATGCAAAGTACGTACCATCGTTATACCTGATATTAGAATATACAAAATATTGTGAAATAAGGCGTTTCGCAGATCTTAGTATTATAAAAGTAAGAAAACAGGGTAGATATATATAATTCCGTATTTCCTCGTGTAGGTACACCATTTACTTTGCCAGTATGAAATAAGTGTATTTAAGCACCTTATTTGCAAATGTTGCAAAATTCTAAATTGCATCAAAATTTTTAATTAAAACGTTGTCCCTGGATTTCTTATTGCATCGGTTTCAGAAAGCGCTCGCGAAAGAAATCTACTTACTTACCCATCAACCACGTTTGTGTGTGATATGGAGCGTGGCAAAAGAGAAATATTATTCCTCTAAAACGGTGGAACGAGGCCGTTGCTTTGAGCTTTGACTTTGCTGCTTGTCGCTGTTCCCATTCCTCTTTGATGCACTTTTAAAAGACAAGTACACCGCCGACGCCGCGGCCGTCTGCATAAGGGCGATGATATAAAAGAATAAAACATGGATTCGGTAAAGCGAAACGCCACCAAGAGTACCTCCGTGTATTTTAAACGAACGATTTTCTCTTTTACCTCAAAAGGAACTCTTCTGACGACTGATAAATATATGTAAATGCTTGCGAACGTTGCGGATATACACAATGTGTGTACGGTTACATTACTAGTGAGGGTTAATATATTCAATTTAAAATGCTAAACATGTCTACATACATATGTAAATATTAATGGATATCCTAACTTTTAATTTTAATTCGGAATCAGTGTAATACAGAACTATTTAATGTATACAGTGTTTATTTTACAGGTTATTTCTTCTAACTGGAACATATCAGGAGACTTTAATATTGTGGTTCTACAACTTATACATATGTATGTGCAAATTTATGTATATTGTAACCACTCCAACTACACCTAATATAAATAAAAATTTTACTTCAGATATAAGACAATTTGCAAGAATTATTTATAAAGTCGATAGACAAGTCGGTCACTAAAAATCGTTGACGTAATAAATACGAACACTCCTCACTTGAACGTGCTCGTATTTTCAAGTGCTATGAAACAATACGGTCTGAAACAAGGAGAACAAATGAAGGTTAGAAAAGAATTTCAGTAATCCAAAGAAAAATGCCAACACTGATAATAGATTAAAGAAAAGACAGGACAAGAAATATTAGATATATACACTTCATTAGCTCAGTATCCACATATAATAGTAGCACTCCTTACCACATCTACAAATATAAGTGGAAAGCAATTCCTACAGACATACATATGTATAATTTAAGATTTGCGTACATTACACTCATTTACTCACCTGGCTTTCTAAAATCTGGATTCAACAAATACTGAAATTACGCATTAAGTATAAAATATATCCAAAGATATGCAGTTTTCTTGGGTAATTTAAACATAAAATGAAGGTTAATTAAGCAAACTGTAAAAACATCTGCAAAATAAAATTAAATTTTCATTCTGAGAGTGGCAGCGAATCAGAGGAAGGGAAATATACATATACAGTATCCAGCTCGGAGAAAATTATTTCGAATGTTTTAATTAAAAGCTCTCGTTAATGAAGAAGATCCGAGTTAAATGGCTGTCAGACAAAGGATTATTTCTAATACTCTGTTGATATTTTTTCGGGTCGTGTACGTGGAACACTTTTTAAAGGTAACAGCAATGAAAAAAGCAAACATCGAGGTACCTACCCAATCTAAGGTAGCAGATTACAAAAAAAAGCAGGCATAAAATTGATATAGCAGACATGCGTTTGTATACAAAGCTTTTATCGCGTTTCACTTTTTTCCGGAACGATGGGCTTTACGAACCGCGCATGGAACCGAGGGAACTTTTATACGTGCAGGTGCATTACATGTATTAAAAGTTTTATGCAAAGACTTTTTCGTTTTGCTTTCTGGATGGATGTTTTGTCTGACGGGATGAAGAGCGTGCGTACTTCCATCTATATAGTCAGAATGCTTATATCATGATTCGTTATTATTTCTGCTTCCACGAAGTGACGCTTAAATACACTACGACGTTATGTTGTCACTGAAGAACAAAATACATATGTACATCCGAGGATTACTTCTGAAACAAGTCTATACTTTTCCATAGGTCGATTTTGTTTCAACAATGAATGATTTAAGCTTCTCGTAGTGTAGTAAAAGCTTAATGTAGATCAATAGCCACTATATTTTGTTTGCTGTAATGTATCATTTCACGAGTTATCATCGTATATCGTACATATCATATATGTACGATACATGAAAACATAGAAATGCTAAACGTATAGTCCGTAATGACAACGGTTAACATAATATCTGATTGTCTACCTTATACGATTGGACATTACAAAAAGCTTTGCAACGAAATACAGTGAGCCAATAGGTCTAACACAATACATACATATAGTCTATCCATCAGCTCATTTTGCTGTATGTGATATTCTATACATTACCGCTTAGAGCACCGGGTCGTCAGACTCCAATGAACGTAATTAATATCGGCAGCGGCAAGAAATACTAGACGAAGTAAATTGCTAAATATTCTTATGGTCACTGAATACTGTTTCCTCTAAATTGTGGATTCTGGTAAATTCTTTATAGCTATTTAATATATACAGTTTGAATCTGTAATCTGGAATAAATTCATTAAAGCGAACAGTCTGTTTTCCGGAAATATGCTCGGATACCTCGATTAGTATTTTAAATTGCCCACTTTTTCATCTAAGAAAATTTTTTACAGCGTGTCCCAAATTTGAGAAATGACGTCATTGACAATTTTTTAAATAGAAACCCTAATTTTTTTATAACTATTCTTAAAGGGTATATCAAGTTACACATGCGTACCAAATTTAAAGTTTTTATTCGTTGTCATTAAAAAAATATTTAACAATTCAACTAATTCGAAAAATGAAGAAATCTGATTCTCCTCAATCGTATTTCTTCTACAATAAATGTTCAAAATGTTGTCTATGTCCTTCCTGACAATACCCTAAACGGAATTGAAACTCATTTTGAACATTTCTAATTACTTCAGCCGAAATTAGCCTACACTCCTGTCATATTCGTTCTTTCAACACCTCAATATTTTCCGGTTTGGTTTTAAAAACTTTGCCTTTCAAGTACCCTCATATTTATTACCTTGTTTTTGACATCGTGATAAGACGTCAACCTGGTTTGACAAAAAAAATGATAAACAAAAACCCTTTGACGCGCCATTTTTAAAGTTCATAACAAAAAGTTATTGTTCAATATCTTTTTAATGACAACGAATAAAAACTTGAAATTTGATACGCATGTGTCACTTGATATACCCTTTAAGAATAGTTACAAAAAAATTAGGGTTGCTGTTTAAAAACATTGTCAATGACGTCATATCTCAAACTTGGGACACGCTGTATAAAATTTTCTCAGATGAAAACCTGGGCAATTTAAAATACTAATCGACGTATCCGAGTATATTTCCGGAAAACAAACTTCGCTTTACTGAATTTATTCCATATTACAGACTCACACTGTACCTACATATTTGGACCTCTTTATCGAAGAACGGTCAAAGACATGGTAACAAACCTACTGTGTCCGGAATTTAGCAACGTTGAAGCCGAACGGTTTGAGTCGGTTCAATGCGCGTCCTCGTATACAATAAATCACAACTTGAATGTGCTAAGTAACACGTTTCAATAACAAAAATGATTAATTTAAGAATCTTGTAATATTTTCTACGAGCCATTTTAAAATGATTATTCTTATGGTTAACATTGCACTTACACTGCACACTCTCTGTAATACACCTATTCTTCGGCAGTAAATTTTAGTCGATGGAAAACCCACCCGTATTTTGCGTTGGCACTGAAAGTAACCGATATAAGGTTTTCTTTCTTATTGGAGTGGCTTATAGACTGCCACCTCATTAAACCACACAAATTTTCAAAAACCCAACGCAGAAAAACACGA
This sequence comes from Popillia japonica, assembly GCA_004785975.1. Taxonomy (NCBI): domain Eukaryota; kingdom Metazoa; phylum Arthropoda; class Insecta; order Coleoptera; family Scarabaeidae; genus Popillia; species Popillia japonica. The sequence goes on from SMLS01072529.1 coordinate 12,762, forward strand.
CGAAAAATAATAGGTAGGAAAACATCTTCAACAGTATATCTATCCAAGTATATCTACACAAATGACCTCTAAAATGATTCCAACGATTTCTTCTGTTCCAGCCGCACGCATCCATACTCGAAAACTTATTCAGCTATTTCATTTCGTTGTTTACATAGTTAGGATTAAACTTCAATATCCTTTCTGTAATTGGTGTTTAATTTCTGTATCTTATCAAAACACCAATGGTGAGACTCAGACACACAGTATGCATACATACATACATATAGGGAAGGATGTATGTACACATATTAATGAATAACTTACACATGGAATACATTCTTGAGAAGACGTCACAAATTTCTACATGATAGATGATGCACATGATTGATGGTTTAAATTTTTTGGCAGTTTTTTTTTTATAACGAATGCTTTTGGGCATCGATCAAATAATTATATATTGAGTTTTTCAAGTGCAGTTGCGGCTAGTGTGGGCTGCCTACAATTGTGATTTCTTAAATATACATATATACATACTGTTCTTATCAACTTAGCCATCAATAGCATATTCCTTTTTTTGTGAAATGAGTGCTAAAGGTTGCTATAATCGTAGCTTAAATATTCTGTCAAGAGCAGCTAACAAAATAACTAAACTTTTCAAAATCTGCTTCGGACACTATTCTGCGATTTTGCCAACGCCGCAAATGTTTGCTGTTTGAGGGCAATTAACGACACTACTACATTGATATGAGTGTTTTTGCTACCCACAAACATGTGGATTTCAAATACACTTTTACAAGAATCCATGCCCTACTAATAAAAAACCATAATTTACTCTATCGTATTTAAATTAATGTCTCTGCTATGACCATTTATTATAAGTAGTTACGTAATATTCATTCTCCGTGGATCTACCTGACGTATCTATTCTCATACGTTTCAATCATAAGTTAGTAATAGCACACAAGCACTACGGAAAATATTATTTTTCAATTCTTCGCTCGATCTTATTACTTTCCAGATAATATTTAAATTCCAGGCGACATATTTTAGAAAACATTAAATCATTTCCCTATGTTTGCATCTCAGTCTTCTTTCTACAGTAAATTCTATCTAGGATATCGGAGACGCCTACCGTTTTAAAGATTTTTACTTTCATCTCTTTCTCTCCTTCAATCACTCGAACTTTTCAATAGGTTTCTTCTACTTAACTTTATGCCGATCTTGGAATATGTTTACGCAGATTTATTAAAAGAACACCGGCGATTTATTTAAATGATAGGGTATACAAATACATATAGCTATGTGAATTAATATGTATATATATATGTATATACATATACTTATGTATATGAAAGTACCTAGTCCGATTAAATAACATCTAACGATAAGAGAGGACAGCGAACGAGTCGGCCAGAAGAAGAGACAAAAAAATTACGGTTTACTCATTTTGAAAAGTTACGCTCCGTGTCCACCTTGTTCTCTTTGCTAAGGTTACCGCAAATATAATTGAATTTTAGAAGATTTTCTTCTTTTTGGGGTGATAATATTTAAATATCGCACTTCTTATTAACGTGCTTCTCCTTTTATACATATTCCGTTACTAACATATTAGTAACCTCAGTTAAACACGTCTCATGTTATTTTTGTTTATGCTTCTGTCATAAGGAACCATAAGATACCAATAGTAACTTATATGTATACCAAATGTATGTAGGAGTTTTTGTCTGACTCAAACAATAAGGATAAGAATAAAAAGGTGCGTGCAATTAACTTAGTGATGTTCGGCAACATATTTTAAAACAATTTCTATGAAGTTAATAAGATTATCGAAATATAATCTTTAATACCGCCAGTAAACATTGAAGGACCGCATTAATACGAAATGTATTATTTTTTACGATATTTTCCTTTACATTTTATAATAATAATAATAATAATAATAAATGTTTTATTTCCACACGCAGTATACAAGAGACAAAGTAGCATACTTGACTTGTATAAGCTAGAAATACGTCACAGAAACAAATAGCTTATGTATTATAGAAATCATTGACACAATAGCAATTCACATTAAGTAAATACTCTTTGACAGCTTTTTTGAACAAGTTTAAATTAGCGATGCTTTTTATTTTAGGAGGAAGGCTGTTATATAATTTACATCCCACAAAGTAGGTACCTTCCTGAAAAATTTCTTTTCTATGCTGTGCCGGAAGCAAGTGATTGTCTGTCCGCGTATTATATTTATGACTAATATTACCGCACGAAAAATCAGACTTATTCTTAAATACGAAGCATAATAAATCAAGTATGTAAATATCGTAAAAGGTTAGTAAAGCATTAGCTTTAAAATATTGTTTGCAAGAATCTCTATAGCCGAGATTATACATAATTCGTAAAGCTCTCTTCTGAATTAGAAAAACTCTTTCAGATTGTGGAGATAAGCCCCAGTGAATTACCCCATAGCGCATACAAGAAATGAAATTCGAATGATAGAAAGTTAAGAGAGAACTAATGTTACATTTTTTCTTTAATTGTCTCAAGGCATAACAAATTTTTGATAACGTACTGCAGAGATTATCGATATGTTCACTCCACTTTAAATTTTCATTTATGATTATACCTAGAATCTTGGAAGAAGAATCTAAGTTGAAGACATTATTATTTATTTGAATCATATCAATAGGCTTACTTTTATTATGAAAGTATACGAATTTGGTCTTTTGCTCATTAATTATTAATTTATTTGAACTCATCCATTTATTAATAGTGTTCAAGGTTGTTGAAGCCACAACATTAATTGTATATGTATTTAAAGGCTTAATAATTAAGCTGACATCATCCGCATACAGTACGACATTTTCTACATTTTTCAGAGCCTTTGGCAAGTCATTTATATAAAGCAAGAATAATGTGGGGCCCAGGACAGAACCCTGTGGCACACCAAGGTTTACGTTAATGGTACGTGACTGATAGCTATTGATTTTAACAAACTGTTTACGGTTTGATAGATATGATTGGAACCATTGTCTAGCTATGCCTCTTACCCCATACTGTTCTAATTTATATAGAAGAATATCATGGTTTACTAGATCAAATGCTTTTGACATGTCAATAAAAACTAACTAAACTAAACTAACTAATTGGCTAGTTTCCGGAGAGTTAACTTGAAAGAATAGAAATTTACATACATATACATATGTGTATATCAAACATTATGTGTTAAATAGATTCTATCGTTTATTTTTACTGTGATGCTTGAATTTTCTAAACAGTTTGTAGGCATTAACATACAAGTCCTTAATTAGCTATTTTAATATATTGACAAATTATAGATATTAGTATAAATGTTTGAGCGTGTTGAGTTTTAACAAAGAAAGCTTTTATAAAATCAACCTCCTACATAAATTCATTGATTGCACTAGAGAGAAAATATATGATGGGTTTTGTAATATACTTATAATTATACTTGAGTAATAAATACATTTTATTCGTTATACTTGCTGGGCATGAATTTGCGAAATGTCTATTTGACACACGATCTTGAAAAACGTTGGTTAATAATTCTTTGACTGGTCGAGGGTGTGCAGGGGTGCTCCATCCTGTACAAAAATGATGTTTGTAATTCCATAATGCTCATTTTGCAGCTGTGTAATAATACATATAATCTTTTAACCTTTGCAAATATCGTTTACCGTTTACAGTTACAGATACTTCTCCTCCATTCTGCATTATCTCGTAAAATAATAATAATAATAATAATAATAATAATAATAATCCATGCCTTAGCATCCCCCAACAGCTTGCGCCAATTACAGGGGGCATCGGCTGGCCACGAGTTATTATTACGCCTGCGGTTGTAGACCGACTTAAGATGTTATCTTTCCGCATTTGCCGTGGAACTTGGGAAACTACACAAAACCAAATTCAGAATAAACGCACCGGGGTCCGAACCCGATACCACCAGACTGTGAAGCGAGCGCGCTAGGCACTGCGCTACACAGCCGGCAATTACGGATTAACGATAAAATCATCATCAAAACTACACAAAATGGTGACATTCTTGTCATGTAGACCGTCCTGAATAATTTCTTGTGAATTTTCTGCAGGCCAGATTCTATAGTTTTGAGTATTGACTCCACCATTTAGAGTAAATTGTGTATCGTCTGTCCATAAAGTACGGGATAAGCATTTGGATTCAATGTCTACCTCGTCATCGCTAGCAAAGAAGAATCGTACCTAGTAGCCAAATCTCCTACCTTACATTTAAACAGCATTTTCAGTTTATGCGGATACCTACATTTTTAGAATTTCGCATAAAATTTTCCGAACCGTGGTATACGGCATTTGCATTTTCTTGGATATCAGCGTTTGCAGAGCTGGTTACTAGTGGATTATCTTTGCCTATGTCCTGATTTTCATGAAGAACCTCCGCAACTTGTACATCACTAATTCTTGGTCTTCCTGATCGCGGCTTCTCACTAACGGACTCTCTTCTGTCAAATTTTTGTATTAATCCTAATCTTCGTAATCCAAAGGTATAATTTCTGCCGAATTTATAATATCACTGAAATAAATCAATTATTGCTTGTAAATCAAATCTATTACCTACATACAGTTTGAGTCGTTCAACCAAAGCGAATCTTTTCGTTTTAACACTCGTATCAACAATTGTAATGACAACGCTTTTGCTTCCTATAGATACAGTAAATCCCATTCCTTGAGCCATTAGATTTCGTTTATTTTTTGATATTAACGTAAGTTGTTAAAAAGTTATAATAATTTATAAAATACCCTTTACTTTTTACATAAGATACGGGTAGGATAGTAAATACGGAACAAGATCGTAGTGTAGCCTAGAGTTTTATAGTAACTGTATTTTTGTTTGCAGGTCTCAGACATCTTTACACTAGTTTCTTCTATTTTTTCTATGTATGTATTTAAAGCATAAATCTGCATGTGTTGTTATTTTCATTATTACTCAATTCTTAATAACATGCAATTCAATTGATTGTCGTCTTCTGGAAGCTATTACATGTCAAGATAAGCAAACAAGATTTTCATTTTCGTAACATAACAACAAAACAACGTCTGCGAATAATCTCGAAACAATAATTTGCAGAGGAGTAATCGTTTATACCAACGAAACAATCAAATAGCGCCATCTATTGCATATGTGTAAACTGGAAACCAAAGTGGGTTTTGCCTGCGTCATATCATAATATTGCACTTGCTCTAAACCAATGTAGAATCACTGATTACGTCATATAACGTTGCTCCAGAGTAGCGTTGGTGCAACACGACTTCTCCCAGTGGAAAACTATATGTTCCACACATTGATTAGTTCATATTATACATTTATGCAGTACGCCGACTTGATGCAAACTACTCGTACTCTACGTTTGCTGACTATAATCACACTTTTTAACATTGCTGACTAGAGAACAGATGAACAGTTCCCCACAGTAAAAAACGCACAGTTTAAGCTTCATATAGTGTTTATGCCACATACTTAGTTCGCTAAACCCGAATCTGGAAAAATGCAGTTCTAACGGTACTTGTTGTTGATTATTGATTGCAAATATTTAGCTTTAGTTAACGATTTGTAAAATATATCGTTGATTATTATTTAATTCGATTTCCAGGGGTCGAGGTGATAGCGTAACTCCCTACGCTTAAATTACACTAATCAACTAAGTTTTTGGGTCTCAAACACTGCTAAGCAATCCCTATATAACTTTTGAAGTTTCGCTATATGTGTAGTGACTGTAATAACGGCCAAACAATAATTATCTACCTATTACTATATTTGATATTTGTAATACATTATTTCAACTTTCAATAAATTAGATCATTAATGTGCCAGTCTCTTCAGTGTAGGTATTGTTTTGTGGAGTGAAGTGAAGGAAGCTTCTTTGTGTTTCATGTGTTTTGAGTGGCAGTACTTAACTTTATATGAATTAATAAATGTTCAAACAATCCGGATATTTCTTGTTATGTTTATGGAGAATTTACTGCTAAACCTCGAAGATAATGTTTTCCTCTGCTAATAAGAAGAGCTTATCATCTGTACTTTGGATGAAGAGTTGGAGATCGAGGCAAGAAATGCGCACAATATATTTGTTTGGTTTTTTGTGCACATCGTCTTCGACAATGGATAAAACGTTCCCGTCCATGTATCCCTTTTCCAGTACTTATGACATGGAGGCAACACAGGTATAATTTAACCCTCTGTTTCTTCTCCATCACAAAAATACAAACTTTGCTGTAGAAAATAAAAAATCTGTTGTGTATCTTAATTTAACAGCAATAAGACCCGGTAGCCACAATGCTTTTCCCGTTGTTATGCTCCCACGAACATTTGAAGAATTGGATGACGACAATGATGACATTGCTGATAGTACTGATCCACACTTTATTCCTGTAGATCCCACTAAGACACATTTGATTACGTAGGCACAACTAAATGATTTAGTTTGAACTTAAGGTTTACTTGCCTCCAGATTGCAAAGTTGGAATTTTTTGTACCACAATACCAAAATTAGTAATTTTCGTAACCGCAAGAAGACATTTTCTGAATTTTATTCTATGGACGACAATCTTGCCCACTACAGTGATGTTGGCGGTTTGATGGAATCTAGACACAAACCCGAAGATTGACGACTGTTCATTGATGCATGTAAATTTAACTTGAAAGCAATACATATATCACTCTCAGTGCCCTTGGCATAATCAGTTCACCTAAGAAAATCTTATGAAACTATAAAAGGACTAAATGAACGTAGATTATAAACTATACGAGCAGAAAATATGTGGTGATTTAATGGTTATAGCTTTGTTTGTAGGAATGCAACTGGGATTAACGAAATAAAATTACTTTTTGTGCGAAATCGTGCTAAATTACTGCATGATATTGTAAATAATTGGCCAGGAATACAGATGGTTGTTTAAGAAGAAAATATTTTACTTGAAACCCTTGCGATAGAAAAAATATTTATTTGCTATCTTTGCATATAATAAGTTAGAACTGATACAGAATTTTGTAAGAGGTATCTATGCATCGTAGCGGCAAGATGTTGCCTTTCCCCATTTTCCATGGAATTTGGGACACTACAGAAAACCAAATTTAGAAAGAACATATCCGTGTGTTCGTGTTCGAACCCGATACTGTCGGTCTAAGAAGCGAACGCACTAGGCACTGCGCTAGTAGCCAGTTATTGTTGGTCACTGATTAGAGAATACTCTAGCACATCGTTACACAAAAGAAAATATCAAATAAAACCCCATTAAAACTAATGGGCGCTATATGTACATTTCTCTATGTTAAATACATGTAATTACTACAGCGTTTTATTTCTATACAAAATCCATTTTTTTTTCTCTGAAACTATACGTTCACCTATTTGCAACTAGAAACCAGAAAAAACTTTAAAGTTGTTGATTAGTATTATTTTTTTTTTATTATTTTATATAATACTAAATCACAGTAAGTTTCGGTACATAACCATTTTTTAAAACGCAACTAATTTTTCTTTTTTTGTATCATAGTGTAATACTACAATTGCATCCTAGTCACATTGGTGTTCAAATTATTCAAAATTTGCAGTTTGTCACACATTCTTCTTATATTTTTTAAAATGTATTTATACATAGACTGATTTCTCTATTCATTGATTCAGTGATTTCTTTATTCAACATTCACATCAAGTTTTTCGGCAATTTCACGAATAGTTTTTGTAACCAACAGACTTTCTTAAACTAGACTTGTACCAAATTAAGCAAGATCTAAAAAATATATTTTTGCTATTAGTTTAATAATTTAGCCGATTTTACGGGACACTATATCATGTAATACTACCAAATCATTAATGACAAACAATAAAATTTAGTTTCGATGCCCTATCTTGTTATCCTGGCATATTCTTATCTATGTAATATGCATATCTCCTTCAAATTAAATGCATGTTATTTAGTACACTCATGGTAAATAAAGATTTGACAGCTTCCACATAACGTATTGGAAGTGTCCAATCTTTACTTTCCACGAGTGTACTTAAAGGCATTGCTATAAAGCAAATTTATCTACCCAAAAAAAATATCCAGACACAGTAATTTTTGTATGTATGAGCCCCAAGCATATGTTAATTCTGTCGATTGTTTTCAGTTTTTTGACAACAGTACTATCCAATCTCGTCTTTTACCGTTACTAACAATAAGTTGGCTTATTGGGTACCAATAACTTGAAATGTCTAGTGCATCACTAAAACCAATTAAACATTAGCAATCACTTAAGCAATCATCCCGATATCATTAAATACGTACAACCCCTTGTTAGCAGCACAGATACCATATTAAGTGCAGAGAAGTACAGTTGGAAAAGCGTAAATAGTTTAAGTTGGTGTAAATAAATCATTACCTACGGAGCTGAAAACCTAGTTTTTTCACACTTCTCCCTTCTCGCTAGTTTCTGTTTTTTTCTTCTTTATTCTTTCTCCTTCTCTCTCTATTATTCTCTCTACAATCCTACTATACGCAGCACCCTTCTCTAACGGTTTTATTATGGAGCAAGTGTAATTGCGAGTACGGCATTTAATGTTGGAACAGTAAAGCACGGGGTTGCACAAGATCCCCGGAGGAAGCTCCGGGAACGCCTAGCCAAAGCTCGTCTCCGGATGCTAATGTGAAACCCTCCGGGACCTTCATTAAACAACTCGCTGTCCACATTTGCAACGTATACACGAACACATACATATACACACACACACACACACACACACACACATACTATCCCGTCTGGCAAATGTAAAGTAGCATGCAAAAGGGAGACAGGAATATAAGTTGGGATTATATGAATTCCGACTCAACTTACACCTCTACATGCTAATTATCCTTATAATTTATACGAATAGAATGTAGTTATTAAAGTTCAAGTGGCGATATGTGAATTTAGGCAGCCTGTAATGACACAAAGAGCACACATCCTGGGATTGTTAATTTACCACATATATTGAGTGCTTACAACTGAGCGTGATCTTTTTACATGAAACTGTCCGGCAGGAAAAACACGGAAATCATCTTAATGTCCTCGGTAGAGAACAAGTAAAGTGTCGCAAAAACGGTTAGGTAAATCTAGAATAATAATCAAAAGCACTACATTGTTGAAATGTAAAAGGTTTAGCAAAAAATCGGGAGAACTACAATGAGTGGTTCAGTCTGTAAGTACCTACATGGTTACTAATAACAATAACATTTACACAAATCAGCTTGAATTATAGTATTGGTGTTACATTTTTACAATATCTACAACATACTAAAAGGTTTCGATTGTAGTTTAAGAATAGGAGTTATATAATTGTCTAAAAGATATTTTTCTTGTAAACTTGCCACAATCTTCCTTCTTATAATAGTGGATTCAATTAATACAGAATGAACGCGCTAAGATTATCTAGGGGACCATACCATGTTAGGTATATTGTTCTGTAAAACGCCCTAGTGTAACAATTATTTGATTCTTCTAGTAGTTCTTGTTCTCTGGCTATATGTCTACCGCATTACATATTTTCACTAGATTCCTGTACATTTGGTTTGTGCGCCAAATTGCTATATCTTATTAGTTTTTAACACATTAAACTACTACGTTTATCACAAAGTGCCATTTTTGATTTCAGTGATGCATTTTTTCTGTAGTAGTTACACAATAGTCTCTCTTCTCAGACACTCTTACCACTATAATACGACCATTACCATTATTAAAGTTTCTGAATGTTTGGCATTTTGCGCTCGCATTATTGCATATTCTAATTTCTTCTTAAAATAAAAATGTTAAACACTAGAACTTTTTCAGTTGGTACGACATACCTCGTCGAGAATATTGGAATATTCCAGAAATTTTTAACATCTGTGATGTAAGAAAGAGAAGTAATTCTATGCCAAGTTCTTGTAAACGGAGTGTTTGAAATTGGTGTTATCGAAGGTTAGTCTGGGAGAACGGCTATATTTTTTATTATGCTATTTATTTATTAACTATTGATGCATTAAAATAAATAGGAAAACTAGATTTTAGTAAACAGGCCATTTCATTGTATGTATAAATTAAATCTATTTCAAATATTTCATTCACTGCAAACTGCATCGAACACATTGCTGCTGTTAATTGCGTTAAAATAAATATGCGGAGAAGTATTGACGATAACGCTGACAATTACACTAAAAGGGTTTTCAGTAAAACTAGACAAACGCACTAATTTAAACAGCATTTTATTCGCCGTTTATTTTGTTCCGCACTTTTTAGAAGAGAGCGGGAATATATTTTCGCAGTTTTAATGACAAATATCAGAGTAACAGCTAGTGGAAATGGAAATAGGCTTAATTACTTTAATTACGATATGAATTGTGGGAAAATCAGCACATCATTTTGATTGTTTACTATAACCGCTGTAATTAAGTGTCTAACTTGAAATGATTGCAGATTGTTATGTTATATATTTTTAAACCAATAATGCAGTTAGTGACAATTACATTTGAGGAATTAGGGGGATTGTGAACTTATACCACTGAATCCTGTTAATTGAATTGTTATAATGGGGTACTGCAGATAATTCTTCGAATTGAGCGAATCTATCAATTCTCAATACATAGCCGACTTCTTTAAGAACACGTAAATAGAAAATAAAAGTTAGTTTTAATAATAATGTAAAATAAGTCATAAGCTTTTTTTTGAGAAGCACAAAGTCCAATACAAAGCAGCTACTATCAAATATTTTATTTAACTTGTGTAAAATAGACAAAATATACATACCTATTAGCAAACTACTAGCGCTAACGTTTGTTAACTCAGTTAACAAGCGTTTAGATTTCGCCCCAAAATTGCTACCAGAAACTTGACAAGAACAATATAGGAAATTGACAGAACACAAAACATATTATAAGTATCTGCTTTATAAGAGGACAAAACCATATCAAAGAAACAGTATAACAAGCGTGTTGGACCGTACGTGAAACGAACGAACAAAATGGTAAAACTTTGTCAATGCCGACATTTACCGAGAATTATCTAATAAGTCGGACATCACTCAACTGTGTTTCGAATGTGTGTACTAGCATTGCTAGCATGCAAGGATCCAACCCTTTGATAATTGCCAACGCGTTTCGATAGCAATGGAATTATTATCGCCTTGGTAATGACAGCATTGCTGTTGAAACACGTTGGCAACTATCAAAGTGTTTGGTGTCTTTGTTGATTGAAAGTGAGTTTGTTTTCTACTTCGGCAGCAAGAGCCTAAGTGCATCTTTTTATCTAGTTTTGAGACAAACATGGTAACCATTTTTTCGACAAACTTCGCAAACGCATAAGTTTTATGAGTGCTCTTCAGCTTTAAATACTCAAACAGCGAACTGAAATTTAATTTCTGGTTGATAACTATACATTCATAAATCATCCCCGCTCATGATGCCATAAAGATTCTTTGAGTTTCTCTTACTAAATCGGATCAAGTCACTAATTTGACAAGTTTTCTTGAGTTAACAAATTGGAGAATCCAACGGGAAATTAACAAGGGGAACACCAGTGTTGTCCGACACAGATTTTTATGAATCTAAACTATGTTATAGAGGAACCTTCCCTTAGTACCCAGGTACGAGCTTTTATCCGAACGCGCTCTAGTTTCTGAGAAAATCAACGTTGTTTACCGCGTTCAATGAACGCGCTAAATTCATTCCTTTATATCGATAATGTTAGTTTCTCAACAAGCAAGCATCTGTCGCCCTGTGGATAACAACTGCACCTACCACGATGGTAGCTCTGTGTTCGGTTCCTGCCAGTACAATTTTTTTAATTTTCTTGTGGACAATATTAACAGGGATATTTCATGCAAATTATTCGTAAATGATATTTTTCGCCGTCGTAATTTTATTATTAAATAAATTGAAACCGCATTATGACGTGCATTCGGAATTTATTAGTTTCATTAATTTATTTATTTATTTGGGATCCAGATAAAAAATGAACACTAGACAATAAACGAACTGCAGGTAAGAAATGGACCGCAGGGCAAGCAAGTGCGCCCAAATATTCGAAATTTAAAATACACGTCATAGTGCAGATTTGCTTTATTTAATAATAAAATTACTAGTGCGAAAAATATCATTTATAAATAATTTGTATGAAATATAATTGTTAACATTGTGCACAATAAGATTGAAAAAAAAATGCACCGGCAGGAATCGAACGCAAGCCACCAGTGTGGCAGGCGGAGTTGTTATCTACGAGGCTATGAAGGCTTGCTTGTTGAGAAACTAACATTATCGATATAAAGGAATGAACTTAGCGCGTTCATTCAAGGCGTTATACAAGGTTAATTTTCTCAGAAATTAGGGTGCGTTAGGATAAAAGTTCGTACCTGGATACTGAGGAAAGGTTCCTCTAGTTGAGATTCATTAAAATCCGTGTTAGACAACCCTGTTGTTCCCCTTGTAAGTTTCTTACACCCATTTCATGATATACATAGTTAAATTCACGTTTAAGATATTTATGTACAGATATTGCAATTTTACAATATATTACTTGGCAGTGAACAGCATCTGTGCAGTTCCTGCTTTTGACGATAGTATCTTTAGAAGCACGTCTATGAGTGGCACATCAACATTGACACTTACGGCGCCAACGTGAAATTTTCAATTAAAGGAGTGTTTCATCTTTACAAGTAGGAACCAAGCCAGCATAACAATATTGTTAAAATTTGTAAGAAACTATTGGGCAAAAATTTTGCCGACTCTATTCCATTGTTCGGCCAACTCCCAAGTACCTAACTGATAAAAGCGAAGTTGTTGAAATGTTGAAGATCTCACGTATTTATATACTTCAACTACAAATACATACTTGTATGTTAAACCCTTAAATTTTGTGTTACTTAATTATGACAATTTATACACTTTAAACATTCACCTGTCTAAAATCACTTGTCGTATTTTTATGAAACTATAAACGTAAAAACCAACAGAACCAACCATTCGTAGAATAATCGATAATTTCTTATGTTATTATGTCTTCATACAACCTTAATAACTTAACCGCCCTAATGTATTTGCTCTAATTCTTGTAAATAAAAGGTATTAAAGAGGTTACCGGGATTCTTATAACAATTAATCAAAAGGAAGCATAATCGAAACAATTTCATTTTCCGAGATACATAGAAATCGTTTTAATCACGAGTTGAAAATAGGAAAATTGGAGTGCAATCCGAGGAAAAATAACAACGCATAATCACTATTGCCAATATGTTTTTATATTTTCAGTGCATTATCCTGGATGGAAAAAATGGTAAAAGGACAAATATTTACCAATTTTAAGTACGTTTATGCTAGAGGTTTACCGAGTCCACCGATTCAAATCATAAAATTGGTATTATACCACATATCGTGACATGCATGTATGTATGTATACAGGGTCTACCACGGAACCCGTTCATTAGAAGTTTTCAGGGTTCCTTACTATCTATGAATTTGAAACTTTGAGATTAAGAATAACCCATAGCCTTCTCTTGTTCTAAAATACTTCCAATGTTGTACAACTTCCGGAATCACCGGAAATTGCCATCAACTTTCTTAATTTAAATGGAATACCCTGCATTTTATTGCATTTTTGAATTGAGCAATCGATTCTACGATACACTGTATTAGGTTACCCTATACCTAGCTTCAACTGTTTTTGAGTTATTGTAATTTTTTTTTAATTGCGTTTTGCGGAGGGATGTTTAATAATCTTTCTTTTCCTCTTCTTTAAAGGCAAAACCTCCATATTTTACTAACAGTAAGTAAAACCATAAAGGTTCACAAAATACCTTGCAAACCTATCACAACTTATACAGGGTGTTCAAAATTTAGTGGCAAAACCGAAAAACTTCAAACACAAAAAAGTCATTTTTTTCAAATGGAACACCCTGTACATTTTTAAATATTTAGATGTCTATTTAAATTAGCCATCGATATGCTATTGGTATCCTTATACCTATCCTTAGCGGTTTTGTAGTTATTAATTACTGTTGGTATCAAATGGATGGTGCACCTGCCGACAATATCAGAGAGGTGTATGGGCAATTGACAGAAATGTTCGAAGACCGATGGTTTGGTTCAAATGGGCCTTGGAGTTGGCCTCCTCGATCGCGAGAATTGACGCCGCTTGATTTTTATCTTTGGGGGAAGATAAAATCTCAAGTATACTCTACACCTAGTGATAACGAGCAAGACCTATATTAAACCGTGTAAGAGTAGCATTTCAGCGATTAGATCGAAACGAAATAGGCAGAGCAACTACAAAGGAAACTGAATTTAGGATTATAAAATGTCTTGAACAGAATGGCGGTCTTATAGGTTCATTCAGTTAGTTAATCTAATATTTTGGGTTTTCTATTTTTCTTTAACACTAAAATCATCTTTATTTGTTTGTTGTGTTAATAACATCATTAAATTTTTGTAATATTTTGTAATAAACTAATTGTTTTTTTTATTGTCACACTCACAGCCAACTTTCAAATGTGCATAGGTTTCGAGTCCTGTTTTAATTAATATTTGGTAAAAAGCGTTAATAACTACAAAACCGCTAAGGATAGGTATAAGGATACCAATAGCATATCGATGGCTAATTTAAATAGTCATCTAAATATGTAAAAATATACAGGGTGTTCCATTTGAAAAAAATGACTTTTTTGTGTTTGAAGTTTTTCGGTTTTGCCACTAAATTTTGAACACCCTGTATAAGTTGTGATAGGTTTGCAAGGTATTTTGTGAACCTTTATGGTTTTACTTACTTACTGTTAGTAAAATATGGAGGTTTTGCCTTTAAAGAAGAGGAAAAGAAAGACTATTAAACATCCCTCCGCAAAACGCATTTTTTTTTAATTACAATAACTCAAAAACAGTTGAAGATAGGTATAGGGTAACTTAATACAGTGTATCGTAGAATCGATTGTTCAATTCAAAAATGCAATAAAATGCAGGGTATTGCATTTAAATTAAGAAAGTTGATGGCAATTTCCGGTGATTCCGGAAGTTGTACAACATTGGAAATATTTTAGAACAAAAGAAGATTGTGGGTTATTCTTAATCTCAAAGTTTCAAATTCATAAATAGTAAGCAACCCTGAAAACTTCTAATGAACGGGTTCCGTGGTAGACCCTGTATACAGGGTGTTTAAAAAAGATACGGCAATATTAAAAGGGATGATTGCCCAGGTCATTTTATACAAAAAGTTCCTATAAACATAGGTCCGCAAACGCTTCGTTACCGATCTACAGCGTGTCCATAAATGTAGTGCATGTCGGTCATCTCGGCATTCGTATAGCGATTCATGATAAGGAACAACAAATTCGATACATACAAAATTATTAATTACGAGACTCATTCAATATGTCAGAGAATAAAAAACGGTACGTCGTACGATAAAAAATTAAGAGAGCTTTTTTCTTCAACAAACTCTTGGTTTATAGATTTTTTACTATCAGTAAATAATCAAAATTATTAATCTGTAATGACTGTATTGTTTAGGCGTGTTAGAATGATGTGCCAAATAAAATTTGGATTGCCCACGAATTATGGCGACAAAATATGTTTACATATTTACTAGAAGTAATCCGTAAAACGCACATAAACTGTTCGCCCAATTTCTTGTTTTACAAAACGTCATTGTTGCCCAGAACTATACGAATACAAACATAGACATCATATTCTCAGCTAAAATATATTTTTGCGGTGAATACTTACATATATAAGATTTGTTCAATTAGCTACGTAAATTACGTAGTAATTACTAATTTACTTGAAACTTACTTATAGTAGTAAACTACAAGATGATAAAACATTACTAAGCCGTGGAACTATATTAGCACGTAACTAATACAAAAACGCTTTGCAACCAAAAAAATATGAAATTATAATTAAACGAACGCATCGGTAAGATAATACTTTTTTATTATATTTTCTAGCTTGATTCCATAGGTAAGGTAGGTATACAAATGTCACGCTTGGCTTTCAGATATAACAAGCATCAAATAATTAAAAAACCATCTCATTATTTTAAATAAAGAAACCATAACCATATGTATGTATGTATTTCTTTGACACTATACATCGTTATTAGGAGTAATTGGATGCATCTCCATACTATCATTGTGTTACAATTTCTTCGTCTATCAACTCCAAACATCTATGAAACTATTCTTTAACAAATTTAAATCCGTTTCCGTTTTCTCTTTGGAACGCGATGTCTCGTGGGGAAAATGTAGATAAGTACGTGTGTACACTTGAATAAGGAATTCCATGTTTATTTTCATTGAAACGTAACAATGGGATAAGCTTAGATAACAAATGGAGTATGTATGAGCAGCATTTCGGAATATAAAACATTTCAGCTGAAAACCGTAACTTTAAGTTAGCTGTAACTTTTCGGCATGTAATAGACTTTCCTACATATAAATATGTATATCTCAAGGTATCTATGTATATAAATGAGCGCGATTTCAGTTTATAATACTTTCAGGTTCCGTATAATTCAAATTGTATAATAAAATCCAAATCATTACCTAAACGTCATAATAATTTAGAACTATATTGATAATTATTATGACTTAATACTGATATTCTCGTTAAAGTATCGCAATTACCACGCCAACGGGAGCATACATCAAACTTTGTGACTTAATCATTTGTAAGGGTTTATTTCTCATGTAGTCTAATGTGGATCAACAGATTTGTAAACCTTTTTTTGTAAAGCATGACATTTTCTACAATACAGTTCGGGAGAGAACTATTCTATCTGTTACGGTCTTCAACTTATACGATTTGCCAAAGTGCGATAAGCGCCGATTTTTACCTCTATTTGTCTAGTCTAGCAATTACTCACGCATCCCAATTAAAATATTTCATCTGCTGTATGTGTATAACAAATAACGGTTTTTTGGGCAGGAGGAGGTTCAAAATTTTCTTGAATGTATGGAAACCATTTAAAATAAATAGATCTGGTTTCTTTTGTGCTCTATATGATTAGTTATTAAAGATATTTATTAAACAAGTAAATTCAAAGATCATGAATCGGGCAATATTCAAAGTGTTTGAATACGAGAAAATGTTAAACAAATTCGCCGCGATTTAAAGAAGGAAGTGATTTTATACATAACCTTAACAATAGAGTCGAAAGCGAAAACGCTATGTAATAAATTTTAACAGAAATGTATGTATTATTATGACAGATGATACATACATGAACATAAAGCACTACATCTTTCCTAATTTCGGCAGTTGCGGCGCATCGCGTTAGAGTTGGTTTCATGGTCGAAAATATCATTGTTGGGAGCAATTAACAGTACAGTTACGAGGTAATATTGTAACAAAACCTACAATAACTACAGTGGTAATGCGACCAGAAATACAGCTTGGAAAGCCACTGCAAGCGTGCCCACCGCTGATAAATAAAGTACCTACATTACATTTAGAGCATGTAGTCACTATTTAATAATAATATCAGCTGCTACGTTTTTAATGCTATATTTGCCAATGGTTTAGTAGCGACCTATTGTTGAAACTCATCAGGCAATTTCCGAAATCTTGAATGATCAAACCGCTCACGCTTCCTTTTTAGAAGGATTTTCTGTTAGATTATATTTTCGTAATAGTTATCAAAGTATTTGCAATTTGATGCTGTACGACACCTGTTAACATTGCCCCAGATTATATTATATTTAAAAAATTTAAAATATGCTCTACTTCATCTCGCTCGATTTTATAATTTTAATGGCCAAGACGCAATAAAATTGAACGCCAAATGCGTGGAACACTTATTTGAAGCAAAATAACGTTAAGTGATGTCATATACAAGTACTGACGTGCGTGTGTACTTATCGTAGACATGTACATAGGTACTCGTAACGTTTCATCTTCCTCAATAAACGTTTTCTGATCTTCGAATGTAAGTAGTTTATCTGAAACAGATTGTGGTGTGTGAGAGTGACGCATATGGATTTTTTTATCTCAAAACTATATGTATAAAATTATATTATACTAATTAAATTAAAAAATACCACTAAAGAATGGAATGGATACCCACCCCGCCATGCTCTATTTGTTAGATTCGAACCTTCTTACCTGTTATCTTTTTAAGAATAGAGGTGCACAGGTTACTACTTTGTCACACATAAAATTCACACTTAATAAAAATATTACTCTTTACTTTAATAAATGGGTAAATTGTAAAATCCGCATTACATTAATCAAATCTGACAGCTGATTTGGCGGTAAATTTAAATGATGAATTACAATGAAATCAAGTGCTTGTTATTTACACTTTGATATTTAATTTAATTACGTATACAACGCATTTATAAAAAAATAAGTTCACAATAATTTATAATATGTCTTTTATTAGTTGCATTACCTATATACAAACAGCGGGAGGGCTACTGAAGTTCTGGGGATGGCAGCCAAATGTTAAAGAATTCTTAGATTATCCTAAGTTTTCGCATTTATTTAATGCTTTATCAGAGGTACACTGCAAAGTATATTACCTTGCTAATGCTAACCAAAAACAAAGAAAACTAATGAGGAATACTCACAATTTAGAATTTACAGTAGACGTGGAGGCTCAAATTATTAAAAAACATATCCCGACACATTGGGACACCACGAAATGAAGTTGCAAATGTAATACACCTATATTTTTGTACATTAAATACATATATTAACATAAAATTTGTTTTTCAGAATTTTTTTTTGTTACATACTTGCACCATTCTTGCATTTCCGCCTTTCGTGTTAAAGTTGTTGGTATTTTTTCCTTTTACTGTTATGGTCAGATGCACACTATTGTCAGGTAATTTCTTTAAAATATTATTGAACCACTCTTCAAAAACATTTGTATCCATTTCATCGTAGTACTTGACTGTTTCTCTTCCTTCAAATAGTAGTAACCCATCGACAAAACCGTTTTCAGAACCAATATATGAAATAATTAAGCGTCTTCCTTGACCAGTAGGATTTTTGAGACAAGTAATTACATCATCTATAACTGTTGTTGTACATGTTCAGTATAACTTGCCTTTCCTGTACAGATAACTGTCCACGCCACAAAGTGTTCTTGGAGGCAATATTGATGGTCTACTGGTACGAGGCTGGGGATCCATTTTTACAAGCAAATAGTTTTCAAATAACTACTTTTCTTATTTAAACGTTGTAGAAACACAAAAGGACAATACCAAAATATTTAACGAAATATCTACTCAATCCGTTGTCTATGCAATATGTCGTCGCTAAAATACGAAATTTTGACAAGGTAAACACGACCGGCAACAAACCAATCGTAACCCTATTTACCCTAATTTACTTCCCTTATTAAATTGTAAATTTTCTGCTACCTAGATCCTATTAAATGAACTGTTGCACTAAATAACAGGAAGTAAATTATCAGGTGTCTAAAAATAATTCTAAATCCATCTTTCATTCTTACAAAATATCCAGCATCTATTGTAAAACGAATTACTATCGAGGTTAAATATAAAACCAACCGAGTATATAACTGAAGAGCGGGTGTCGAATCCCCAGGGTCCCATTATAGCACCACTCTGATGAACGTCTTGCCCGAGAAGATATCAGTGAAATGGCTCCCAAGAAACGCACGACTTTTGTGTGAGTGTGTATGTGTAAGTTTTGTACGCGATATCGACGGTGAGATTCGCAGCTGAGAGTGCCTCGGAAACGAAAACGGCGACGAATGAGCGGGGCCCAATAGAAAGGCGATCAATTACGTCCCGGGCATAAGATATAACTGACCGGGCCGATGGGAAGGTGTTTCGGGCACCGTAAACCCTCATGCACGTCAAATTCCATATCCGGTTTTTAAGAGCGTTTCAGTTGGTACAGTCTAACGGATCAGGGTGAGTTATTGATACACGTCCTAAACTGGGCAATATTTGAATACGAATTGATATGTAGAATGAAATTTGTTACAGTCGCCAAAGGTGATAAGGGTATCGGGATTCCCGTTTCACACACAAGTTACAATTTACCTAACTATAATTACTACTTTGGTCTTGCTTTCCTAACCGATCTGTGCAATAATTATCAACTTTTCTATCTATAGCTGTAGGTTTTAAGCCGCGTATTATAAATTTAAGTAATAATAGATAAACAATAACATTTGTAACTTAGTAGTTTACCAGTTGTTTGTTCATTGTACCTTAAAACTGTCAATGTAATGCTTACTTTATACAGACATACACTGTATACATTTTTTTTTGCTACATTTTATGCGTGCTTACATAATTTTTATTGGCAAATATGAAGATATTGTTTGAGACAAATGCTATTCTAGCCAATTTTAACATAATAAACTCACCATTGTAGCACAAATCTGCAAATCGAATATTTGCTAGTTAACAGTTTTATGTACATAAATTTGCTTGCTTCCACATATGTACATACATTATAAAAAAATAATCAGTGTCTTTACTGCCGTATACTTCGATATCTTATCATCCTCTGCCCTAACATTTTTTTTAGATTTTGCATCAAATATCTTGTTACTATTGCTGCATTGTTTTGACTGTACTTCATGACGAAAGACTGGTTGCCTAACTAGTATTTACATTCAGCTACAAAACGCAAAAACTATAAAAAGAAATCAGTTATTATTATTTTTTATTATGACTTTCTAGACGGGGCGCTCTGAATTGTAATGCGATACGAGGCGGGGGCTGGGTCTCAGATACTTTTATCTATTTACACCTAAAACTACTTTTCAATAACAAGCACTACACCGCTAAAGTCAACAGACCTTTATTGAGTAGAAGAGTGCAAAGTATATTGTATGTGTTATAGATGTAAAGTAACACAAAGTAACACATAAACTGGAAACAATTGCATTACAGTTTTGAAAAATTCACAAACCCAAAATGTCGGAACTACTTAAAAAAATTTTGTAAACAATAAATTCAAACAACCCTACAGATCAGTTTTTATTGATTTGTAACACTGTGGGAACACCAAGCTTGAAGATGACTTAGACACAGGAATTGTTCACATTTTTGGCCATAAAATGTTGCAAATAAAGCATCTTTTCTTGTAGCCAGAAAGAAATACTTGATTTTGTTGAACATTGGATGTACCAGCATCCTTTTTCGTACAAGTGGAGGCACATTCATCGCAAAAGAAAGCCATTGCAGATGTTCTTCAGTTAAGGTTAATCCAAGTTCTCGCAAGAACAATCTCCGTTCGATTTTGTTGGTGTTATTACAAATATGAATAAAATCCGTGTTTAAGCCCGCCATATTCATCAAGGCGCAAAAGATTATCATGGGCCATCGCTTGGTATTTCCAGCAACATTGTAGGTTTCCCCTAGTTTCTCGAGGGTATCGACGCCGCCCTTTGTAGCATTGCAGTATCTAATAATTTCTGGCTTACACTACTCGTTTGTGGACGCATCCATATTGTCATAGAATACAATTGTATTGTTTTCTTGAAACCCAAATACGGAAGAATATGGACTTCTAGCTCTAGTATTTGTAAAATCAGGCAAAAGATCCCTTTTTTCTTTCTAATTGTACCAACGTACGTTAATTTAAGATCAAGAAATAATTTGTTGACAACAAGAAAAGTTCATCTAAAGCTGAAAGCGCTGAAGACCGCGTTTTAACGTATTGTTGATGCTCTTTGACGTGGTTTGAATTGAGCGTCCGGTTTCTCCAATGTATACTGAACAACAATTGCAGGGAATTTTCTAGATATCTTTATAGGAGAGAGCATGAGGGGAATGCTTGGCTGAGGGAAGAATTTTAGAGATTTTGTTCAGGTGTTTGAAAGTGGTTTTGATGTTTTGATGGAAATTGAAAATGCTCGTGAAGCTGTGAAGGTATCGATCCGCAGACGTGGGTTTCCTATACACAAAGTGTCATAGGTGACCATTTTGTAAACGAGTAACCAATACGTTCAAAAGGGGTAGGAAGCCTTTTGTTTCAATCTCTATCGTGAATTTGATGTGAGAGTGTTAAGAGAATCCAAGAAGGTTAGAAGGGTGTCTGTGCCATGAGGCCAGATGATGAACGTGTCGCCAACATACCTAACCCGTGTTTTCGGTTTCAGATCAGCGTGTTCTAAAACCATGGATTCAAAAGCTTCCATAAAAATACTATAATAATACATAATAAATAATATCAACCACCGGGAAAAGAGGAGAGAGAACCCATAGCTGCTGCAGATGTTGGTAGATTTTTTCTGGGAAAGTAAAATATGTTGAAGATGGGCATTTTTCGACTAATTTGGTTAGATCTGGAGATTGATCGTCTTGAACTAATAATTGATGAATTATAGCGATCGAGTCGTTGATAGGCACCTTCGTGAAAAGTGAAGTAACATCGAAACCAACAAGATCCTCAGGTTCGATAGAGATGAGTTTGACGAACTAAGAGGAATTTAGGATGTGAGATGAACGGGGGTATTAGCGAGATAACTGGCTAAGCCGTACTGTATATATTTTACTAACCATGACACTGTGAACACCCGGAAATCCTCATAGTAGATAAAGTAAATTAAAACAAAACAGCAATAATTTGTTTCTATTAATATTTCTATACCATATATATCGATAGAATGAATCATAAAAAAACTGCTGAAATTAAATTATTAATTAAAACCGTACTAATATAAACTTGACAAACTATTATTTATGAGCATATTAACGTTCTATTCTCAAGCAAGGTTAATACAATTTGAATATTTACTATATTTTAAGTGCATTACGATCAAATTATCCAATTATTATCGATAGAACTAAAATTACAAAGCCTTGAATGGAATAATTGGCGTAATAATAAATTAATGAGGCAAATGGTTTATCAATATCGGCGGATAAAATAGAGTAGACATGCGAGAAGAAAAATGACAGAGGGAAAACAACGCGTTATTAAGTGATTTCCCTAGACAAAGCTTTTTAGTATAATCTGGTTGTAATCAGTGAGTTGTTTGGTCTGGCCCTCCGAGACCACTGACTGTAACAAAATCTGATATCAAAGATCTGCGATCTCGTTCTCGCTCTGCTGGCCCGGATTTTAATTTCTAATTTTACCCCTACGTCAGGGTTCTGCGTTCGCCGACTCCTCTCTCAACTGACGATGCAATAATAAAGACCGCGGCAGCAATATTAGCTTAATTATTTTAAAACGAACGAAAATTGTCTTATCCTTTTTGGTTCTTCTTGTTGTTGCTTTTTTAATTACTGCTGGCATGGTGGATTATCATATTTTTAATTAAACACTGTGCTGCGTGCTATTTGAGTACAACAACGTTAGGAGTCGTTTCTTCCGCTGGAGTACTTCATCGATTGCTCGTTATTAATATGATGATTTTTAGATAAAATGAGGTCCACTTTCTACCAAACTTATATTTGAAACGCAGATTTAGATGTATTCTGAACCTGAAACAATTTTACACATTTATTCCTTGTTAGTATATATATTTTTATGATCTATATGTCCTTATCTTATGTTGCTGATATTTTTTTCCACTTCTAGGTCAATTATAACACTTTAAATTCGATTAAAAATCCATTTATTCCAGAACCTTTACAAATTAGGTTGTCCCTGCACAACTTCTTCAGTGGAATAAAATTGACATTTAATTCGTGTCAATTAATAAACAACTAGCCATGCCTATCAACAAAATTATCTACAGATAAAGAAATTTTATGATATATAGGATTATGTTTACAATGTCGTGCCCAAATTAAGATATTTTTAAATATAACTATAATCATAAAATTTTATCAATTTGTTTTTTTGCCTTGTTTTTCCCTAGTCTTTGAACAGAATTGTTAGAGCTTGACAAAAAATACAGTGATATAAGAATCTTTATGATTATAAAGTCAAAACTTGGAACAGCCTATATTTTTTATGACGCTTCGATATACATACGTATAGGTTATTGGCCCTTTCGATTTTGTGAACCATTTCCTTTCCTATATTTAACTCTGAGTTTAGAAGATATTTCAAATTTAAAATGAAAAATTGCGTTATTATCGCATACACCGGGGTTAAACATTTTGTTTTTTAGCAGGGAGCAGTAGCAGGTAGAAACCGACCAATCTGTGGTGGCTTTGGCCGGTCCTACCATATTCAGTTACACCAAGAGTTGCTGAGCGAAGATTGTCCCCGTACTGTTGTATTTTGCGAATGGGCTAAACAACAAATCTGTGATCGGATAGATTTCGCTGAACGTCTCGAGATGAAGCAAAATTTCACAAAGATGGAAGCGTGAATAAACACAATTTTCAGTATTATTCTACCGACAATCCGGATATCACACAAGACATAGCATAAACGAGGTGGTTTTCTGAACGTTTGCGGTGGCCTACTTGGAAATTAGGATACTGGACCACATTTCTTTGATGAACGATTAAGTAGTCAAGTTTATTTGGATTTTCTTCAAAACAGTTTACAATTTTGGAAAATGTACCTCTGAACGTACATCAAAGAATGTGATTTTTACACAGTGGGGCTCTGGTACATAACACTGCGTTAATCCATAACCATTTTAATACACAATTTCGTTTTTCGGAGTATTGATGCAGAACTGTTAGTCGATAGTTTGAACTACGACTGACACACTGTATTGACGTTATCGGTCAAACTTTTGTCAATTTTGTTTAGTGTACATTCTGTTTTCTTGCACAGCGCGTAATTAATTCATAAAATTTAAAAGGAAAGCAATATTTTATTTCAAATGTGAAATATCTTCTAAACCCAAAGAGTTGGGTAGAGGGAATGGTTAACAAAACCGAAAGAGTGAATAAATATCTTTTGAAACACCATAAAAAATATAGGGTGTTCCACTTACATTTAATGAGAAAATGAAGGACCCGAGTTTTGACTCACCCTGTATACAAAAATTATTCTTTTTGTTCAGTTATATATGGAACCAACAAAAATAGGAGACGTAGCCAAACCATGTAAGGGTGCGAAAAACATCGTATATTTTGTTCTTAACGGAATATTCTAAATACAACGAAATTCCCCTTCGCGGATATCTCTCTTACACCGACACCTCCTTTAAACGGACAGTTTCTCATGGTCCCGACCGACTCTCATATAACTTGCATTGTATTATTTTTCTTTTGGACCGACATTCTCTTGAACGGACGCGGACACGAGAAAATGTTCTCGTAACTGGACAAAAAAAAAACGAAATAAAACGCATTGTCTTATTTTTCTGTGGAGAGTATCGCTATTGCATTTCTTAATCGCAGTACAATAACAAAGCTTGGATGACAGTAGAAATTATGACATAGAGATTGCCCTAGATGGGAAAATGGCTAATGAAAAAAGAAACATTTTGTTATTTTTTAGACAATGCGGCATCTCATCCAAAAGATGTGCGCTTAAATAATATAAAAATTTTATTTTTGCCCCCTAATTGTACCTCAGCTTGTAAATCACTTGACCAGGGGCTTATAAAGAATTTTAAAAATTATTATCGAAGTCTAATACTCAAACACCTGCTAGTAAACTCGAAACTGCTCGTACAGCTTTTGAGTTAATAAAGAAAATTACACCGCTGAATGCAGTTCAAAATTGCTTCCGCAAAGCAGGATTTAAACATGAAAATATGCAAACTGAAGACCAGTTGACTGAAGCTGATACATCTGACTCAAAAGATGATTTACCACTTAATGTACTTGCAGATATCCTCAAAAATAAGAATTTATTGATATCGACTGATACCTAATGAAACTCTTAATGATTTTTTGAACCTAGATAAAGATTTGTATGTTGAGCATCCAGGTTCAGGACAAAAAATTGCAAATCTAGATGAAATACAAGAACTTTCCCAAGATTCTGATGTCTATGAGATTCCAGTACCACAGAAGCTATCCCAAATTATGGCAAAACTATTACTCTGACCAAGCAGCTCAAAAGTTTTGTCGAAAATCACGGAGATACAGGGTCTTTGGAGCTTCTTTCTAAATTAGAACTTCGATTTCAAGACGCCATTTTATAAAGAAAGAGGAGGCAAACTACAAGATATGAATTTTTGCGTCCTTAATGACTATTCGTTTCGGTGTTTTATATTACTACATATACATATGTATAAAGGAAACAAACCTTTTTTTCTTAAGTTTAAAGATTTTTGTTTATTTTAAAACATATACACCACCACTACCATACTTTCATCTTAAATTTTTCGACTACGATGTTACATCAATTTTAAAGTTTTTAACAATTTTTAAAGTGTATAACTTAAATTTTCATATTTTTAACATGTTTGTAAATGTCCAAACTAGTATTTTAATTACCTTTACCACATTTGTGTTGGCCCAAATATGGTTCTTCTGTGTGTAGAAGATCTTAACAAGTGTTTTTTACTCAAATTTGTATACTGCAGCCTATGTAAGTGTGTGTGTTTTTTCTAAACTGCTTTCTGGTTGTAATTCGAGAATTTTTATTTCAATTAAACAGGTTTTTGAAAAAGGATGAAATAACATCCGAAACGTCAAACGCTAAATTGGTATTTTATTTCTTTACAATTTTAAATAAACCCTAATTCCGTACTAGTCTACGGCGACTACATTACTAGTATCATCACAACGTCGGAGGTATGTACATCCGAGTTCTTCATTTGCAATTTTATATTACATATTTATACCTTCAAAATGTTCCAGTTTCTTTAATATATTCACTTTTCCTTAAAAACACGATTTTTGTTGTATTTCTTTTATGCGGACACCCCTCCTGAACGGACACTTTCAGTTGGTCCTATTGGTGTCCGTCCAAGCAAGATTTCAGTGTACACCTTATTTTAGACGTAAAAATGATCATAACTTTTGAAATACTCGGTATAGATCCAGGAAACCCTATATGAGAAGACTCGTAAAAGTAAACGAATTTTAAAAATGCAAAAAAAAAGTTAGCGTTCTATTTAAAGAAACATAAGTTAGGTCTGGCACGCTGGTATAAAACATTCTGTATATATGCAACTAATTTTAAAATATGAAGCTTCAGAATACCTACACTTTTCTTCAGTAATTTTGAAATAACTTCTGTAATGTCGGATATATCGCGTTTCCGCGCATTAATGCCCCACATACATTTGTATGTATACATATAAGCAATACCATATTAAGTAATCTGATTATTAGCGTGAGCAGCATTTTATTTTCTTAGTTTATTAGTCTGTTCTTATCATCATTCATCTAATAAATTCAGGGCAAGCAGCTAGTCAATAAAGTGATCCTTATGCGTAAGTTTTTTGTAACGACCGTAATCCAGGTTTAGTAAATCAACATACATATTTTATATGCCACAATATATATTTAAGTGTCGTACTCGATCAAGAAATTGAAATAAACTTCCGTTCTATTTATATAGTTTTATCGGATTTACTTCGTTTCACATTTTTCACTCGTTCTTAAATAAAATATTTACAGACAAATGTTTAACAATCGCCTACCTCAAAACGGAAAAGAAATTCCCTCTAATATTCACATCTTGTTTGCGGCGCAAAATTTAATATTAAAAAGGCGTTAAGTCTATTTCTTACATTCGGTCTTTTCGTTCCTCATCCACCGACGCAAAATACGGTATTAAGTTTTAAAATTCGCAGGGATAAAATAAAATAAGCCCGGCTTATTCGTTACATAAAAGAAATATATTTTTCCCTGAAAATCTTAATCTGTCAGCTCTCCCTAGACCATGAAATTTTAATGGCGGTTTTCTTTTCATGCGATATTCGTTCCACTTTATATGAGGGGAAATGAAGGAGTTCTGCTCGTTAAACAAATCAAATAATAAAGGAGCCCGATAGAGGAGCTGCGAGAGATGGCAAAAAAGGATAGAAAAAGAAAAAAGATTTATCTTCAGATACACAAGCTCTGAAATAAATTGTTATCAAGAAAACGCGCTTATCTCTGTACTGCCGACCGAATGTTGTCGTCGAAGTTATTTTTCAACATAGAATAGTTATATTACTACGTACATTTATTTCTCTTACTTGTAAAATATATCTCGCCACTAAATATGATTGAATAGACGTTTAGTAAGTAGACAACACTTCGAAGCAATTTATTACGATTTAAATTAATTATGGGGAATTCAAATAATAAACACAAACTGCTGTGCATATTTTGCTAAAAATAGCAATATTTAGGCATACTTATATTTCTTTTGAGGTAGCTAAATATTTATTTAGGTAGAAAAATATATCGTTATTAGCATATTCATTAAAAAGCTTATGTATATCTGTGGAAAGTTATCAGAAGAAATGTACATACATTAAGAATTAAAAACTAAACCCTTCAGGTCTACTAAATGTTTTTACAACTACTGTACTGATTGACTTATTACAACCAATAACATTAACTGTAGTCTTCTGCATACAAACCAGTACGCCTATAATCTGGCCAGTTTAGTGAATGGTGTAACGTTTGACGGTACTGCTACATATTTTTTGTGGAATAGCTTTACTATACTTTTTTTTAAGAAAACTAAATTAATTATTATCAGTGCTATTCTATCCCTTATTAACTTATACAACATTCTTAACATTCTTATAAGGCCAATGTAATAAATCAAATGCACTCGTGTAATCACAAGTAGCATTAGTCCACTTCTAAAAATATTAAATTTGTCGCGCCTTATTGCTCTATATATGCACAAGTCCTAACTAACCCAATTAAAATAAACTCAGTTCAGCTTGAGTTTTAACAATACAAATCTCATAGGCAAAATAATGAACTTAATAATTAATCACATTCACGTGAATGCATTGAGATAACTCTCCAATAAGTAATAATAATGACAAATGTTTAAAGCTATCGTACAGTTGCATTCGACGCTAAGATTTGAAAACCAATTAATGGGAAACAATGAACTCATAGTATGATTGTTATTTCCTTGCAATGGACAGAGTAGGACTTCCACTCTCATAACTTTCCTTTGTGCTATCATAATCCTATTGACAGAGAAAACAACTAATCCAATTTTGTTTTATAGACATTTCAAATGTGTATTCAGTCACCTTAATCGATTATATAATATTCTTCCATTTATATCCTTCTTCAATATGACAAGAAATAATTGTCTTAGTTTTAAATCGAGAGGAACAAAAAGAAAGGACGGTAGCAGACAATGATTTTAAAATAGACCATTCTATGTTAAAGTTATTATCAATAAATCGTTTTCCTATTAAGTATATATGTATATATATGTATGTACATATGTTTCCAGTTTTGTGGAAATGAAACAACACATCGCTTATTGTAATCTGCTGACACCTGTATGTACACCTTCCGACAGAATTAATGTCGTTGTCTATAGCGCAGTGTTTATCAAAACTTCTCACCATCAGGCCAAGCAAGGGTTCGGCCGGCATCGGTTTCATTTGGTATGTGATTTATTGGGGTATTAGTATTTAAAACACGGGGGGCAATTGTGTGCATCAGGTAGGAGAATTGAAATTATTTCTTGAAAATGTATATATCGAAATTTAAATATGCTATAAATAGCTTTCTCACAGGGAGGTAATTGGCAAGGTCATATTTACGCTTAACAGTAGCTAATTAAGTAATTGTATAGATGACAAATAAGGCTGTATTAATAACTTTCTTTAAAATATTTGAAAAATGAAGTTGAATTGCTGTTTGTATAATAATAAAAACAATATATTGTTATGTAAAGTTAGCATTATATATATAATAATATAATATATATAAACAAGAGTCCAAATTTATGCCGAGGCAAAATCGAACAAGACAAAAAGCACTTTGTGGGACAATAAAAAATTAACTAGGAATATCAGGCCAAGCTTTCGCGGAGAGAAGTTTACAAAGGAATTCAACGTTTTGATTCTATTGAATTGTTTATTTAATTTTTAAAGTATATCAAATTAAAGAAAATGGTAAAGTAGCAGAAGTTGGACGGATTTATTTAAATGTTAAGTTTTATTAATTATTATTATATTAATTACTTACTTTACATAATAAATCATACTTTTGGAGTTCGTATTTGGGTTTGAATTTTTAAATCTCCCGCGTTCGGAGGAAGAACAAAATAGTTAAATTTTGTGTAAAGGAACCTGCTTTAAAAATGTTGGGAGAATAGAGAAAAATAGGGTTACTTTGCAACTTTACTATATATACATAGGTAGCTTAAAAAAAATTATTGGGATAGTTTATTAATAACATTAATGTTTAGATGACGATTTTAAAAATGTTTACCAATAACTATTTACCATTGTAATAAAATTGTTGTTGGTAAGAAGATAATAACAATATTTGGTTTCATTATATTATTTATTTAAAGGGACATGCTTACTTGGAGACAACAATAAAATAAAAGTTAAAGAAACACAAAAATTAATTATAAATTTATAAAATATTAAAAAAAATTAATGTAATCGAATAATAACGATGAATAATGATCCATATATCTGCAAGGCAGTGTCTAATTATTGTAAGTGTAATAAATTTCGTAGGCTTAATAGTCTTTGTAATTTAGTGTGTAGCAGCAGTTTTCTAACAAATGTCCGTGTTTATTATTAATTGTTCTTTTTATATAATATAATAAGCAGTAAAAACGATGCTTTCCACCGGTGCATTTAAATTTTGTATATTAACAGTATTTTAAAATGACGTCTGCAAATTAAAGTAACCTATGTAACCTTTTATATATTTATATCGGTATATTTATACATTTTCAAGACATAATGTCAATTCTCGTATCTGATCCAGACAATTGTCCGGTGTTTTAAATACTAATACCCCAATAAATCTCCTACCTACAGAAACCGATGCCGACCAAAGACGTACTTGGTCGAACGGTGAGCAGTTTTGATAAACACTGCCCTATAGACGACGACATTAATTCTGTCGGAAGGTGTACATCAGAAGAGTAGTCATGTATCTTAAGTGAGCCAAACAAAATATTGTAAACTAAGCGATGGAACATATTGTAAAGATATTTGTAAGGATTAGAAGAAATTGAGGCTTGTAGGAAATAACATATTGTTTTATATTAAACTGCTATTGAACAGTCACATTATTTACAGTTTTGTAAAAAGGTGATTATTTCTCTCTAGGCTACCTCAATTATTTTTATAGGCCGTTAGGGCTTCTTTAAAAGAAGTATTAATATCAAGTTAGCCTAGGCCAGTATATTTGACTTCAACAAGCCAACAGATAACGATTAAACTGGCTGAAATGTTATCACAGCTATTCTTTCCCACTTTTATAGGTCAATTACAACACTCTAGCCATGCCTTTCAACAAAATTATCTACAGACAAAGAAATTCAGTGATATATAGGGCTATGTTCACAATATAGTGGACAATTTAAGATGTAGTCTTAGATAGTCTTTGCATTCTAATTTATATACCTACGACATTACTCTGATTATCCTTTTTAATCTTAGTTTTGAAATTTGTAAATAACTGTCTGTTATTGTTTGGTGTAAATGTAATTTTTATATCTGATTTTTTAAATTCGTATTTAATTTTGTCACTTAAGTCGTTGATATGTGGAATTGTGTGATATATTTTCTTATTTTGTTTAGTGCCTGTGTTGTATATTGTATGTATTCGTTTTTTTTATTAGTTTCTCGTAAAATTCTTTTGGATAACTATTTTTGTTTAGAATTGATCTAACTTTGCTTAAATTTTCTTTCCTAAAATCAGTATGTGCTAATTTAATAGTCTGATCACTAAACTATTAATTGCGCTTTTTTTTAAATTTACCGAAGTGTTTGAATAGTAGTTTAAGTGTCTGTTGCTACTAGTGTCCTTTATGTATCAATTTGTTTCTATGTTTGCGTTATTATGTATTATTTTAATATTTAAAAAAATTATAGAATTGTGATTTTCTTTTTCAAACGTAAATTGTAATCTATTGTGATAGGAATTGTGTAACATGATCAATTTTACCTAACGGTATGCAACATATGCAATAACCTTCTACTGGCGTGGTGATATTTTTATACCTAGCTGGCGTCGTGGTGCCTATACGACCCCACAAATTTTTACATGTGTGTGTGTGTGTGTGTACGTATGCATATCTAACTTTCCAAATAAATTACGATTTGATAACCCTTCTAAAATCAGTTGTGACGAATATGACTTTTATATATTATGAATTCTTACGAAAAACGCAATAAATATTCCAATAAGTAAAAACATGTCAAATGCATAAACATTCCTTTATTCATAAAAAAAACAGTGTAACAGATAGTGAACATGTTGTACCTTATGTTATTTCAAAATATAAAGTTTATCCCACAAAAAGATGTGTAAAACTCTTAAAAACATACTAATTTAAAAAAAAATGCAAAGAGCAAAGTTGCTATTCTGCGCATTGTCTACATATATTAGCAATACCTATGGCCGTAACTGATTTCGGTCTACGCCTGTCGCAAGCTAAGTACCTTATTTGAACGTAGATGGAGCCACATGCTGATACTATGACAATACTAGATACTAGAGCGCTAATATTATCTGCTGGGGTCTCAGCGACCCCACAACGCCAGTAGAAGGATAATCTACATACCGCTTGTAAAATTCAACATGTTACTCAAAGAATCTTGCTCAAGATCCTTCATTACTAAATTTGCTATTACTGCAGATAATGGAGAACCCATTGCAGTTCCAAAAATTTGTTTGTATATTGTGCCTTTGTATTGTAAAGGATTTGGAATAAATTTGATCTTTATTCGAATTAGAGTGTTGTAATTGACCTATAAAAGTGGCAAAAAATATCAGGAAAACAAGATAAGTAAATAAAGGTTATAAAAATACATATAATAAATTTGATAACGTAGAGTTTCGAACCAAATATCTCCAGTTGAAGTGCTTAAGTTATAAGAAAGTTTACGAAGATGATCTTAATTCAAAACAGAGACACTTTTCGATCTATCTCTGAAAATATTGACGCAGTTTATGACATGATACAGGCACATGTTTTTTTAACCGCCTTGTGGCTATGCACAGAAGATGAGGCCATTTTGAGAAACCAGAAACGAAATAGGAATCGATGCGATGGAAACATCGTGGACCTCCGAGAGCTTTAAGTTACTAAAAATTCCAGAGGTCAAGAATTTGCTTGGCTGTGTAAGATACTTGTAGAATAATTAGAATCCATTGTCTAAAAATGTTAAACTAGTAGTTATTTTATTTTCCTAACCAACCATATTGAGAAAGAACATTGAGGAGGCAAGACTTGATATGTTAGGAAAAAGGGCATTGTTTTGATAGACAATACGCTTATAAATAAATTGTATATTTCTATGATTTTAATTTGGAATCTTGGCTCGGAAATACTAGAATACCGCTATTCCCCAATTTAACCTTATTCGACTTCTAACCTTTCCCTAGATTATAGATTGTGAACCGCGGGCAAGAACGGTTAAACCGTACCTCCTGATGTAGGACAATAAAAAAATGCAGCCATGTGTACTAAAAAGCCGCGCATCCGCGCAGTTAAATAGCATCTAAGATGCCAATCCTAGGGTTTAGCAAAATAAAATAAACAAAAAATCCAATTTTAAATAAGGAAATTTCAGATACAAATCCTTTAATACACTTGGCGTCCTTTTAAAAAAACATGGACGACTGTCGTGACGGCTAGGAACATCTAGACCAACTGATCCAGTTATTCAAATTTCTCTGGAAAAGTGATTTATTTTTTTATTGGAGGAAATGAGGAATATCTACAGATTTTGTAATGACATCGTGAAGAAAAAAAATGATTAATGGATCAATTTTCGTTATTTTTACTTTTTTGTTAGTTTTGTACTAATGAAATTGATAACATTATTAAATTATGTTTTCAGACACCTATTTTGGCCGAATATTTTAGATTAACTCATAGTATTAAGTAAACTGATAACTTAACCTCGATAACACTTTTTTGGTGCGTATTTTTGGTTTTAACTGAATTTACTTTATTATTCCAATGGTAGTGCCTAAAATTGTTGTTTAATTTTGAAAATTATTATCTAAACTCAGTTTTACTTTCGTAAAGAACTTAAATTACATAATTTTGACATATGACCTGAGAGTGGTTTAATCTGTCTGCTGCCCGGGCTCTTGCTACAATCCGACCATCCTAGTCACATTGCCCGGAACAACAGCTAGATCTGCCCAAGGTTTTCCAGCTGGTCTAACATACTTAATTTTACCTAACCCCTTGTACAAGTATTCTTTTAATTTTAAATGTAAATAAAATAGTGCTTATATTGTCTCTATACAGTATATATGTATATCTATCTGTATATATTTTAAAACCGAATACTGAACAGAAAAGCTGATTTGCGAACAGTTTGTAGATATATCCCGCTTTTCTTCGCTTATTCGGATAATCTATCACCACCTATATATCTCAGTTCTTCTATATGCACGCGAGGTCTAGGCTATTTTCCGGTTGACTTCAATTCCACTTGCTTACCTGCTACCTCGAGTGCTTCCCGGCAAGGGAGCTTTTCTGATAAATTACAGTACATCCTTGTACTGGCAGGTAATTCGAAGAGCCAGTAGTAAGAACTTTGAAATTTTTACTTCTTCTCAACACCCGGTACGAATACCTACAGTCGCCTACTAAGTTTTACTCTAAATAGGAGGATAATATATTTGTTTTTCGCCAACGCCAATGTTTCAAGATAATATATAAATGAACCATCCATTGATTTTGCCTTTAATAAGATATTATATCACAGTGCATAAATTACTATTCTGAAAAACGTTTTAAATTTGTCTGTGGTGTTATTGAAATAATTTAATATCTCTTAACAAGCAACTTTCCTTTTGTAGTAATCTCCATTGCATCCAGCAGTATAAGATGGTTAACGAACATAATATATAGATACTCCAAGTTGTGTGCTAATACATTCATTATACTGAAGGTAAACATATTAGCGGTGCAACAGTATTCACGTAAGACGATGTTTTCATTATCCTGGATTAGAGCAATACTAGTATGTTAAGATGGTAAACAACATTTCATATTGAACTAGTAAGGGAAATTACATAGATTCAAGCTGGAGAATTAATAAAAGGGATATTAGTGTTACTCTGGTTTGATTAGACTTGCCAGAGCCATTGCTGTTTGCGAAGTATAACCACAATCAGTTTTCCTAAGCGCAAGCAAGACAAGACTACTAATCAGATAAATAAAATTGTCTATATGCTAACATATATGTATAATAATGACAACAGACAAATTTAGTAAGAAGAAAATGATTACACAACTTTTGACAATGTTAAACATGCGAAACAATATACGCGATAATGAAAACTATTCTATCGTTACATTCAAGCATCATGTGATGTTTCTAAAACACTACTATTACATATCGTTGGTGTTACTATTTTTTTGTTAGTTTTACCGTTGTTTGTTATAGTGTATCTGAAGATGGCATTATAAAACCCTGAAATGCATACATACATTCATGTAAATTTAGAAATAGTTGAATGAATACGTGGCTACAGTATAGTATAACTGTGGATTACTTCACGAATATTTAATACGAATTGTAAACAATCATGAATTACTTCAGACGATGAAAATTTAATGGCCTCATAATATGTACAGATGCTCACGTGTTCAATACATATGAAACTGCAACTTACTGTTAGAAATTTGGTGCCATGTTTCAAATGGTATCCACGTACACATGTAGTGTTGTAGCATACATATATGCAATGGCCTATGACATTTTGCCTGAGAATTGACTTAGCAATACTAAATGCATTTTTATGTAATTTCGACAAAGATTGATGGTGATTTTCTGAACAGAAACATAGAATTTATTGTTGTTCACTCGGGTTCCAAAATTTTACTCGATTTATACGGCACAAAAACTGTTGATCGATCTCACGGGTTTGGACAGTTACTTGCTGTTTCTAAATTACCTTCTTCAAACGCCGACAAAATGACCTCAGCTCATACAACAACTTCCAATTCAGGTCGATTGAATGGTGCTTGTATATTTCTAGAACAAAGATTAAATAGCGAAATTCTTTTATCTAACTTACAGGCATCATATCTAGGAAATCATGTCTGCAGGTGCCTTTGAAGAATTAAACCTTTCCAACAGACTGGTCCTGATAGGTATTTCCAAACGATTTCAAAAAAAAAAAAACGGGAAAACCACTGAAAAGAGCAAATTTTCTATCTTGAATTCAGTGATGTTTGTAGAACCTCGCATGGCGTTAGACAGGCCATTCATTTCTTCGCACATAAAAAATTGCCGAAAAATTTTGCTCGAGATGCTAGGAAAGAAATTTTTGTTAGTTATTACTGTTTGGGAAAGAACGCACCGAGCGGGATAAGGTTTTAATAACCCGGAGCATACCAACTGAAGCTAGATGGATAACAGAGAGAATTTGCTGTCAGAAGTATTTTTTAGAACACACGAGTCTGAATAAGACAGCAGAAAAATTAATGAAAGATGTTGTGGTTTTCTTGCACTAACGCTCTGTAAGCTCCTTTAACGATTTCGGATTTTTAAAACTGCTAGAGATTTATAAAAAGGTTAACAATAGCGGAGGAGGTGCAGAAAAAACTTATTAAATCATTTATGGTATTTTAATGCACCCAAAGTCCTTATTTGACGAAAGAGTGGGCAATCTGATAAAGAAAGAATTGGCCAATGAAATATTGCACGAAGAAAATAAAGAGGAATTTATTGATGAAATATGTAAAAGAAAATAGTTTTGTAGAAAAAACTTGGTAATCTTTTGAAAACCGATTTTCCATTAGGATTTATTACCAGTCGATCAAAACTCTTTTCACGCGATTCAGTATTCCAACAGATTTTTTTCGAGATTCCGTTTCTTAGAAAGATCACGACGGTTATGTTAAGTGCTATGAGACTCCTTCGTCAATTAGAGTACCTAATAGTTAATGATATTTATGAAAAAGACGTTGTTGCTTTGATAACTATTTTCTAAATACATGTATCGATTTCTGATAAATTGCATAATACTTCATTAGTGCAACAGAGAAATTAAGATTCGTAATGCTATTGTTATCTCTGGCTTACGTTTAGACCTTACTTTACGTTTAGCATCGTTATATACGTTCTTGTATTCAATATAAACGTAAGAAAAGAATATAAACGAGCTCGCAGCAGAAGTATACAATAATTGTAGTATTTGGACGGGTGGAGAAGCGAACAAGCTGGATGAAAGATGATGCGACGGTAATGGAATATTTAATAGCCTCTCTAAATTGCATTTGCATGGGTGCTTATTTGCGGTCGTAATATATTGCCAACTTTTATGCCCTACTAAATCTGTCAGTATTAATAATGAATGCAATTGCCCAGTTTTTAGAGTAGAGTTATTGCATACGGACGAAATTGTTGATATCAGCGGACGATACATCATACAGTGGACGTAATCAAATTCTAATAAGGTTCGGTGACAGATGATTGTATCAGACGCTATATAAACGGCTTCACTTTGTGTTTTCTGTGCTATAAACAAATACGAATACAAAAAATACAGAATACAGTCCTAAAAAGTACACTTCCACGCCTAGTTCTAGTTTATTTTATTCGTAGTCTAAGCAACTCTTCTTAGCAAAAATGACAGGAGTACAAGAGTAAAAACTACTGATTATTAGAAATAATTGAAAATTGGGAAGTATCTGCAGTGAAAATGCAAATTTATTTAATATTAATGAAAACTGGTATTAGTCGAACACGCCGTTACAATATTTTGTCTTTTAGATCATCAGCAGCCATTACAATTATTTCTCATTTCGTACAATCGAGACAGTAATGAGGTGTAAGTATCTGAAACCTATAAGTTCTAAGTTTCCTGTTTATATACTTACAAGAACAAAAAATCGAACTTTACTGTACGTACAGGCAAACAAAACAAATCCTGTAATCTATGCAACACCATAACAGCATGCGTCATTCTCCATCATAGTTAGATTCGACAAAGAGGGGAAGTTTTAGTGCAGTGCGGAGCGACCGGCTGTTGAAGACGTGAGTTTAGTAATGCCTTGTACACACCTCAAGCTGCAACATGTAATGCAACGTGTAACGTAACGTGTAATGCAACGTGGACGGTTTTAACTTTACAGTGCAACAAACAGCGCGCATGTTGTTTACACAAATGTTCCATAGTGCTCGTCGAGTATGGATGCGCGCATGAACGAATTCTATCATGTGGCTGTAGCTTTTATACTTTTACAAGAATTATCTTGTTCTGCCAATAAGAATTTGTTAAAAAAATTTAGTTATTTATAAAGATTCTACAATTTATTTCTCCCGTAGGTGCGTAGTTCATATTTAGATCCTTTGTATGCTACATTTTATTAACTTAGTTACCTTTACCAGTGCCTTGACTATTTCTTTCTTTAGCTTTTTCACGTCTGTTCCATAACAACACACTAACCATCTTTATCTTGCATATTTCACCTGTTGTACCCATAGCTTCACCTATTTGATCCCAACTATCTAACTTTAAATTAGTTATTTTGTAATCCTTATTTTTTGGGTTCCATAAATTTTCTTTTTCCTCATAGAACCGTATTAGCAAAAGTGTATTTTCTTCGTCCCAATCTTACAGAATTATTTACTGTATTGGCAATAAATTAAGAGATAATTTTGTTACACAGAACTAAGTAATATACTTTTTACTCCAAGCGCACCAGTAGAACTGCGTGATTCTAACTGTGAACGTTTAAACCCTTCAAATTTCTTTTCACATCAATATATAGAAATCGAAACAGTCAACTATACGACTATAGAATTTATAAAGTATTATTAATGCCAGTGTTAAGTGGAAGAAAATAAACGAATAAATTCAAATCCCAAATAGCATTTGTGCGCGTTCGTACGTACACACTATACGTCTAGCAAAATTTCCGTCCGCACTGCAACCGAACATTCCTTTGATGGCGCGCTAAAAACCGACATCGCGCGGATCGTCAGCGCGCGTTCGGTGCAACACCAACTGCAACGCGCAACATCCATCCACACTTGTTACATTACGCGTTGCGTTACATGTTGCAGCTTAGGTGTGTACGAGGCATAACGTTTACGTGCTCGCAACGTTTATGTTCGTGATTTTCATGAATGAGCATAGGTGACACGGACGCATGAATATTTACACAAAGTAGTGATAAAAAATTTATAACGTGATGAAAAACTGTTATAAGAAGTTTCCATGAAATCGCAAACTGGGTGGCAAATATTAAATATTTGAATCATTAAATATGTTTCCACACTTGTTTCCGTCAAATGAGTACGGCGAGCGGAATAAATGTTTTAGTGATGAAAACGACCGTTCCAGATCGAGTTATGTGAAACGGTAAAAGTGCAAGCTTACAGTAATCCCTGTAATGAATTTTGTCGATGCACTTTCACAAATTTTCTTATTATGAGAGAATCAGAATCCTTGTCAATAACACTTTCAAATTTTCGTGTTACACACACATTTGTTTCGCCCTCCACTGCACATAGGCCAGAGTAAACGTCATCCACAGTTTGAACAGAATTCACAAACGACATCGAACCTTTTTGTAATTTTTCAATTCCCTCCGTTAGTCCTTAGTACTTCATGACAATATTTGTTAATTCATTTTTTATCTGCCTATCATAAAACATTTGATTCGCAATAGTAAAACGCAGCCTCTAACAATGTTTTCCAACGCGTAGTAATTAATCTTATGAGCTATTAAATTTACTCGTGGATAAGATATCAATTGCGCCACAAGATTTAAAGCATGGATCTTTGAAACTCCAAATTTGTTCAATACGTTCGGAAAATGTCTTTGCTGGTAAATTTTGCAACTCTTTTGGAAACAAATAAGATAGAGGGCGACGGTCCAAATTCTACCAGTATACCATCACATTAACCACAGAACCTTCTGACCGATTGGTTGTTTCGTTCACACATAATCAATTTTTTTTCATTCAATTATAAAGAATCTGGTGGCAGTCTAGTCCAAAGCTGGGTCTCATAAGAGAGTTTTATCGACAAAGAACGATAAATGGAAACATATAAACAATGTTTTCATATTTCTTCTTTAGTCAAAATCAAGGAAGCTGGATCAGTATATTACTAATAGATAACATTATTTTAATTCTCGTGGTTGCTTTAAAGTATGTACAAGGTGATTATAAGCCTAGATATACAATTTGGTAGTGTACACTAGCCAGTATTTACTTGACTTTGCTCTTGTAACAAATTCTCTTTTATTATGTTTCTAAACTAATTTTCTCTTGTTTACAGATAGAGGATGCGATGCTCATGTTCGACAAACAAACGAATCGACATAGAGGTAAGATATTACATTTCAAAGATTTTACATATACACCCATATCCAGATAGACGTACGTTGTAAATATGTATGTCGTATGTTCAGGTTTGCATACAAGAATACATATTTCCGACCTCAACTTATCACGGAATGTCATATAAGCAGAGTTACGTATGTACATATGCATGGATGTATATTCACTACTTTCAAACAGATTTGATAGATGCACCGAAATTGACCTCAAGCAAGTATTTTAAATGAGGTTGCTTCATGAACTTTTATTGCAATATTGTGACAGGTCAAAATGGCCTAAATCAGTTATTCTGTATACGTAAAGTTAAGTAAACAGAATGTTTACCCAACTTTGTTTTTTCCTGTTACTATGACAAAGCGGGGTCACATATATTTCTAACGCTTTCCAAGTGCCTTTGTATTTTAGTGCAAAAGACCAAACAAAAATATATAAAACATTTCAGGAATACATATTTACAAATCAACAGAGCTACTACATATGCAATAATATTTAT
>SMLS01072530.1:0-11789 GCA_004785975.1 Popillia japonica
AAAATATAAACTGTATTGCATAAAATGCATTTATATTAACTATACCCCCATACCAAATTTCAGAAATCATAATTTTCAAATAACAAAGTTATTCGACCGTTCCGGGACTTTTTACTAACGTTGTATATGTGCGTATCTTCTCAGGTGTTTGCATAGGGTATCATCATCTTGGGAAATACATGGAACGGATAGGTCTGTAACAGAATAGCGACTACAGGTTATACTGGGCGGAAGAGTTCAGAACGCCTGACATCAAACTGCATCGCAGCTACAGAAATCGTTGTTTTTAGCAATAATCTACTGTATATTTGTCAAAATGTTATGCTAAAGTGTGAATGAAATGCTGCTTTATTGATTAGAATCTTAAACTATTATTTATAGAGAAGACTAATCTGTATTGTGATTGCATCAACGACGGGGTTAGATGACGTCCAATCTGATTTAGAAGACATCGGAAACAGATCTGTTTCGGTCAATGTTGATATACAAAACGCGACCATTGCTTTTGATGACCACGTTGCAATTGGCGGACAGAGCAAAAGCACTAATGTAATTTTCGCAGCAACGAACCACCCACCAAGAACAGAATATGGAGACTGGTAAGAATGCGAAAAACTTAGGTACTTAGAAAACAAACATTGTTCGGAATAATGGTGGAATAATGAAATGAATCAAGGCAGTGAAAAACTATCCGCAGAAATTATGAACCCTAGCAATCTATATTCCTTCTCCAGCAATCTGCTGTAAAAAATAATAGATTTACCATTCATTTAACATGCGACCCTCTATGCGGTATATAATTACGCTTACATTACTTAAAGAGATTTTTTTAATTTTCTTCATAATAATTTTTTCCGTTCTAGTCGTCTGTTTAACTTACCTGTTCTGCCAAAGTATTAATATCTGAATTTGCGAACTCCGCTACTAATTCGTCTGCTACTTCGTTGTAAGAGGTTGTGCCTTTTTTACGAACTTTTTCGCATACCTTCATAGAAAAGTGTCTCAGACCTTTTCCTACTTTTTCCGTTTTCCGCCTTTTCGACATACTGAAATAACAAATAACTGGTTTTGTCGAGCAGATGTTTAAAATTTATAACATGTAGTATGTAGGAAAGTTATGACACATGCAGATTACTCACCTATCTGGTAACACTGGCATTTCATAACTATCTATCCTTTTCCTGCTGATACTATGGTCAAGTATTGACGAAACATGTTTTTGTGTTTGGACAACCTGTGGTTTAACAGATGTAGACAGAGTTTGTAACTGAATATTAGGTTGTGTAGGCGGTGCAGTAGCCAGTTTCCAATTTTGCTAGAATATTAAAAATAACTTAAAAAAATTACTGTTTTGTAATAATGTTTCTAACAAACAGCTAACCATTTCTTGAGAAGGCACCCTGATGGTTCTTATTATCTGCCCTTCAGCATTATTTCTTTGAAAGCTTTGTGGTACAGACCCCACAACTGATTCTAAAAAACACAAT
Organism: Popillia japonica; assembly: GCA_004785975.1. Lineage (NCBI taxonomy): Eukaryota > Metazoa > Arthropoda > Insecta > Coleoptera > Scarabaeidae > Popillia > Popillia japonica. The sequence goes on from SMLS01072530.1 coordinate 1,488, forward strand.
ATAATTACGATTAATTAATTGCGTCGCCCGATATTGAACTCACTTATTACTTTAGATGTATTTATTTTGACTATTTGAGGCTGTGTAGTAGTAAAAACCTGAAAAAGTAATAATTGAATAACGCTATTACTGTGCCAAATACATATAGGATATAAGAGTAAAACAGTGAGACGGTGCCGCTACGATATGTATGTAGCGCTGTCTGTCTCTTACTTGACGGGGATCGAGGTAAACATACTGTATATCCTAGTTGTACATATGCAAAAGTACAAAATGGCTCTGGCTTATAGTCTCGGTCAATAGTTACATGCAAAGTGGAAAATTATGTTATTGTTTTGTTTGTACTGAGTTTTTGCAATGCCTGGCACAGCCGCTATGTACCTACGCGATTGATATTAATCCCTTCGCTTCCATGGTGCCAACAGTGGCACAAATTATTATTCCACTTTATATTTTCTAGTTCGTATTTGTTGCCACCATTGGAAACAAAGGAATATAGGTCCGGAATACCGTTGGTGCCGTCGTTGGCACCATGGAAGCGAAGGGCTTAGTTAGTTTTGGTTTTTAATTTCGAAATTTTTCGGAAAAGTTAAACCATTAAGACCAAGTAATCGCAACCATTGTTCTTGAGTGCATTTCTTGTAACCTTATACCGGCTCAATACATTCTGATATCTGCCTATAAAAAGTTTTTCTATTCGTTTCTTTCAACGAGTCTACGGTGGTACTTTCGATCAAAATAAGCAAATTCTATTATCGCTTGCCGCGGCTTTCTTCTCTGCGTTTGATTTCAAGGATGCAATGGCTCAGCAATCATTTACGATTCATAAGAAATGTGTACCTCCGCTTCTCTGGTAATCATGCTTAAATCTATCAATAAAATGCTTCTTTATTTCTATTAGAATATCGCGAATTTCTGGAATAGAAACGCAAGCTTTTGAAAAGTCTACTCATGCCATACATTTTTAATACAACGCTAAATCTTCGAATATATTTGATAAACTAGATAATATTATTATATTCTAATATATTTTTTCGAAAAATATTATCAAAGGACGTCATAAAACTGTCATGTATCCATAGTTAATAAAGTGCCTTGCAATAGTCTATAATTAATAATTAAGTATAATTTGCAGTTGATCTATATACAATGTTGAGTGTACTTTTTAGATATACAGGATGGCCATTCGAAAACGAAACGGCGTTGATTTTGGGCATTTAATGTCATATAAAAATAAAATACTCAGACACGTCAACTTTGTTGTAGTGTCTAGTAGTATTTGTATGGGATACTCATCATGGCATATTAATAGTTGAAATTTGTATCTTTAAAGTAAAGCCTAGCAGTAGTGAAAAGCCCTAGTCGGATGAAGGTCATCTTGTATATTATTATTTCTGATACTTATAACTACGGCATATACTCCTCATGTTTACGTTTTGTTAATTTGTAGTGCTTGATATTAGTAACTATGTCGTTTTTGCAGCCATAAATATCATAACGTTTAGCGTAACGTAGAATCAAGCAATGTGCTAGTGTTCGCTAAGGTTAATAGTAAATAGTGCTTACTCTATGAAGTTTATAAACTGGAAGTAGAACTCGTAATTCATAATTTTAATGGGGATAAAAACAATTCCCCAGTTTCCTAAAGTTTGGAAGAGTAGAACAGTGGAAGTGTTTCAATGTAAGTAAGAACGATTCAGATTGAATTCTAAAATGGCTCACGCAGTTCTTGGTTGACATTGGTTGGATCTATAAGAAACTTTTTCGATTAGCAGCGATAACTTTGATTTAAGAACATTTATTACTATTTATAAAATATGTAGTTTCAAAACTTAGAAAAATATATTTAAATAGTTTAGTGATTAAAGTAGTTTTATGGTAACGCTTTATTTTTTAATAATTTTTGTGGGATTCCATCTTAACTTTTCTAATAGTAGTGGACCATTTTCGGAATACATACTTATTTGGTTTTGTTTTTTCTGGTGTTAATTAGTTTTTATCTCTATATAAATAACTACCGTAATATTTTGTTGTTTGCGAATATTTCTTGTTTTGATAAAAATTTCTGCTTTAGTAGTGATTGGGATTTAGTAGATTGCGTCTTGGCCGATATGTGAGATTTCTGATTACTCTGTATATTAGCCGACCTCCCGGATCTATGTATACATATACCGGTTCCGGCAGGCTTCTATGGTCACCCGGTTTCCGATATTGCAGGAGCTAGTGAAGTTACTGGGTGACTGTCGTGATATATTGTGAGCAGTCTGCAGTATCTATTCACTATAACTAACTATAACACATTACATTATTTATCATACTTGCAAACGTTAAATATCCGTCCAAGATGCATATGATGATGAAGTGGCTGATAAAGGAACAGCCGCACATCTACGCGCCTATCTCCCAATTACTTGCCGCGCTTGTTCGTGCAATGTCGGGTGACAATAGGAGCCCGCCGGTACCTGTATACATAGTCTCCGAATTCGTGACACTGGAAAACTGTAACGCATAATGCTCCTACCAGGATATTCAAAATTTAGAGACCGGGTAGACCGGGACACTTATTTTTCTCCTATGAATTTGAATATAACAGAATTATTCAACAACGTATTGCTGCCGAACAATACAAAGAAAATGCATAATGCACAAAGAAATTGCATACATTATGCAAAGAAAATGCATAATGTATGCATTTAATCCGAAAATTTACTTAGCGAGGGTACTCATCTGTATGCTAATATTTTTGATAACCGATTCGAAACTAATGTTTGTTCTTTTTACAAAAGTCAAAAGTGGTTTCTGAATATTTTCATCGTAAGCTTATTCAAAATCAAACCGGGTAGATACTTCGTTGACTGTTGCTGCGGTTTCAGGCAAATGTAACGTGTTTAGGGTTAGAGGCGTTGTATATTTTCCCAAATATTAGTCAAACTCTTATCTCTTACAACGTATCTGTGTATGTATTCATATTCTTTTTTGAAATATGGGGCGACGTTAGTACTGTATTTTGCCATCTGTGTTTGTCATGACGATGATGTTTATGAATAACAATCATGTTATTATACACACGCATAGACAAACACCTGTTACATATACAATGTAGGATATTTCTTTTAACGCATATGGGTTCATCTACAGTCTACACACTTTTTTGTGTCATGTTCGCTTTCGACCTCAAAGCGTGCTACACTTAAGCTTCATTCTGATTATCTAATTTATTCTTAGCATAATTACGCAATCTTACATGAAAACTTATCCGAGTGGATCATTCTCATTAACATTTGAAATTGATATATACGAACCATACTGAATTGAAGGTTATACAAAGAGTTGAAACTAAATACAAACTTGTTTTGATTGACGTTATAATAATGAGGATAAAAGAACCACATTTTAAAATTAATTTTACTTAGGTATACAGAGGGTGTCCCAAAAAAGCGTACTAAGTATTTATCATTTTTTTTAATTTAATGATCTACTTATTTACATAATAGTGAGTATACTTTCTAATTCCTAGTTCACCCCTAAACTAGTTTTGTTTTAAAATGCGACATTGCCCCGTTATTGAAGTTTTTATATATTTTTTACTGAAATCACTAATTTAGTTAAATTTTATTTTTCCCGTCATTTATTTATAATGAAATTTTGCCAAAAAGTCTAAATCGGGTCCATTTTATTTTACAAAAGCCGAAAGTTGTGTGTTTATTATACAGAACCAAGAATATTATTTTAATATCAATACCTTCAATTTTATTTTACATTTTTTTTTAAACGGAATGCCTTCCATCCAGTAGTATATGTATCGATATAGTATTTGTTTACCTTTAAAATGCTATCATTTTTCCACTTTTAACTACGACTGTTTTTTTTTAATTGAAATTCTAGAGGCTGGATTCAATTTCGATCCACATCATTGCGCTCTCCCTTATTATTGAAGACAGTAGGTTGGAATTCGGTAAAGTGACTAAATGTGGTTAGTATGATCCCGAAAAGAAAGTAAGCCTGGAACAAATCAGGTTCGAGATTTTTGAAAAAAAAAATCGGAAAAATCTCGTTTTCTTATTTTACTTGTACTGCTTTTATTTAGTTTTGCAGAGAATAACTAAGACACATTCTCAAGGCCACTTTTGCTCCTCAATTTAATGGTGTACTTAAAATTTTTATGACATTTCGTTTTCTTTGGATCATCATCAACTTTGTTATTTCTTATGGGCTATTGGATTGCACACAATTAGAAAATTTTCCTTTTCTGCTTTTAACCATGTGTCATATGTAGAAAACAAAATTTGATATTGTGTGTTAATTGACGAAGAATCTGAGATTAAATAAGTTAGGTAGCTATTATGAAATTTCGAACTGTCAATCACTTAAAATTGAGAATCGCGTAAATGAAAATCGATGTTAAATAAGGTAGCCATGCTGAATTGTTAATTATCGTTACTAGTTAGTGTTAATGTTTTTTTTTTATATCTCGAACGTCGTTTGTACTAAGTCTACTTTTTTCGGGATCATAATAACCACAAAATTTATCTATCTTCAGCCTATATAAATAATTATCATTTTTTGCCAGCATTTTGATTTTAGAAGGGAACCGACCAATTTTAACTTTTAAAAAATTTGCCTTGAAATACATCTCAGCAATTGGGCTTCAATAAAGCATTAATTACGATTACCGTGCATCACTAAGCATGTACCATGGGCGACATAAAAAATGGGGACAACTCTTAATAGCGAATTTAGCATTATTTAACTATTGTATGTGGTACTTTCAGTATATTCATGTATTGCTTCTACATATAGTAACAAGTGAAATAATATCATATTCTAACAAATTGTCATTTATAGTAGGTATGTTTTTTCGGGTCTTGTAGCGTAGGTAACTATTCACTGTCTTGACGTTTCGCTGATTGTGCTATCAGCTTCTTCAGAAGTTTTCTAAAGAAGACCCGAAAAAACATACCTACTATGGATTACGGCGGTGAAAGCCTACACTCAAATTGTCATTTAATTTGTCAATTTGTTTTAAATTTTAGAAAAAGTATTACGTTTTTAACATGATTCATAAAATAAATTAATAAAAAATCAAATAAGTAAAACTAATATTTTGTAAAACTACCGTTTAGATCAATGATGCTCTGAAGACGTCGTGGCATTGAATAAATTAAATTCTGTATGTATTCTGGTGTAATTTCTTCCCAACAGTTTTCGATCGCGTGGCACAACTCTTCTGAATTTTGAGGTCTAAAATTGGCATTATAAATTTTTTTAACCATATTACTCCAGACATTCTCAATAGGATTCATGTCGGCACTGCTTGCCGGCCAAGGTAATACACGCACTCTGTTCTCTTCAAGCCATTCCGTAACAACATGAGAAGTATGAATAGGGCTGTTGTCTTGTTGGAAAATAAAATCTGCATCAAATATTTGTTTTACAGAAGGTAGCATTACATTGTCTAATATAGTTCTATGAATATTTCTTGTAAATCGTTCGTCTATTCTCCAACAAATCCCTGGTCCTTGAACGCTGATCCAAACCCAAGCGTTTACAGAGAAACGTCCACTTCTTTTTATTTGTTGAACGTATTCCTGTGAATACTTGTTACTGTTACGTGGTCTATATAATCTTACTCGACTGTTATGACAGGATTGCAAAATCTTTTCATCTGAAAAGATGGCATTTTCCAAAAAATTATTATCCATATTTACATATTCTTCTGCAAACTCCAGACGTCGTTGTTGATGCATTTGAGTTAAAAACCCTTTTCTAGCAGCAGAATAGTTTCTTAAATTAGAGTTTTTAATTCGCCGAAGAGCTGTTCTATGCGATGCAGGAAATGCAGTTTCTTCTTTTGCTGCTGCAGCGGTAGAAAAGAGATTATCCCGGAGGTAGTTAATAAGTGCTGCATCGTTATCCGCAGTAGTCATCTTTGTTCTTCCTGATCCAACATTTCTTGTTAATCTTGCTTCATTAACCCATCTCTGCCTAATTCGCAATATAGTATTTTTACCCACATTGAGCTCTTGGGCAACTCGTCGCATTGACCACCCGTTTTCCAACATAGTCACCACTCTAGCTTTATTAACTGTGCTTAAATGTTGAGGCATTTTCAAATCGAATTACGAAATTAAATAGATGTCAAAATAACAATCAATGACAATTAATTATTAAATTAATTTCCGATGTCAAAAAAAGTACTTTTTACAATAGAGTAATTTAAGTGTACCCATTTTTTATGTCGCCGATGGTACATATTTATAATCATTATTGATACTAATTTTATTCTTGCAGTAAATTAAACAACATTACTTTTTTGTACTCGCTTATCAAACGTTATTTCACGATTCGATTTCCGTGCGTAAAATGTCACCTTAAACACTAGTGCGTGAAGTATTGATAATTACTGTAACTTGATTAATTTAGTGACATTTTAAAATCATAAATTCCTAACCCTTTACCTTTATGGGTAATAAATTATCCATTGCAGTATTGGCTGCTTCCGGAATTTCAGGGGGTGTAAATTTTATTTCATTATCAGAATTCACGTTGTACAGGTTTTAATTTTGTATCGAATTTTCTGAATTTGATAATTTTAAATTAAATGTTACTTCAAATAATCAATAGATTTGTAGTGTGTCATAAATGAAAACGTATTTAACGATAGGTATTAGAGTCCTCGTACAAAAAATATTGTACAAACTTCGTGCGTGAAATATTTCGCGAATTCGTGTCCATAAAGCGCTCGCCTTCGGTTCGTGCTTTAAACTGGCCACTCATTCGCGAAATATATTTTCACGCACTTGTTTCGTAAATAACTATTTAAAGCCCTTATTTACGAGTGTAACTGCAAAAAATTCAAACATATGATATCCTGACGATAGAATGCTCAAGACAAAACAGCAACATAAACAGCAGATTTAATCCTGCTGGCAGCATAGCATTGACAAAAAGTAATGTGAAAATTATATTCGGTAAATTGTTGATGCAGTTGCATATGGTAGGGATGGAACTTATACACTTGTGAAGACAAAAAGTAGTTCCCAAAACATTTACCAATAACGCAGACAATATTTACTAATTCTTGACAAGAGCAATTCACTGCGGTTCACAAACAGCAATATAACTCACTAAATCAATATTACTCAATGATTACTTAGCAAACGTCAGAATTTATTTTCACCTACTTAATTGAAGCCACGATAAAGAATCATAGATGCATGATAATTACGCATTTTGTTATCTTGCGGCATTTCAAAAAAACTGAATCTTAAATGGACACCCCGTACTGTTAATTTATAGATGATGAGTTTAATTTCAATGTATCTACATATGTATTGCAGATAATATCAGGGGACCATTGGTATTTGCTTTTATACGAAATTTATTTTATTTACTATATATGTACATATCTTTGGTACTAGTTTTTACACAATTGCTAGGCAATTTGGTACTATTTTTTGATAAAACAAGTAAGAATCAATGTCGCAAGAGAACCCGAAAGTCATTAATTTTTTTTAATAAGATTACGACACAGAATGATGCAATTGCAATTTCCAGATAAAAGAGGAAATGCTTACAAGGGCACTAGAGCCCCAAATTCACGGTTTTTGAAGTAGGTATTGAAAAAAGGTTTCCGTATTTTCATAATTCAAACTGTTGAAAAATTTGAATATTTTGGCTGTCGAATTTTTAAATATTGCAAATAAATTGTAGTTCCTACATCAGCAATTATTTAATACTCCTATTAAATATCGCCGTGTCATACGCAGCTTTTAATTTCAGACAATGCATTCTCTTCTTACTAACAATTTATACGAAAATATCCTCAAAATAAAATAGAAAGCATGTTTGCAATGTTTATATTATTTAATATGACAAGAGCTACGCATTTATTCGTAAAATAAAGAACTTATATTAAAAGTAAATGTGAGATTCAAAAAGAATTCAACATTAAATTATGACTAAAATCTGCCCTTCTCAAAAGAAAATTGAAGATATTTTCTAATACATCCTGTTGTAACTATCCTTTGAAACCTAAATTTGTAATGATAAATTATAAACAAGACAGCATCGCTAGAAGTATTAGACAAATATACAATCTCTGATATATTTTATTGCTGTTCGTAAGAATTTATTCCATTAGATTACACTTAATTATCATTTCCGCTCGTAACCACGGAATTCTTTCTAGTTAAGTTTTTAAAACCAAGAGAAGTTATATAACAGATTCCTACAGTGGCTTATTACTGTTTATTTGTGTTGATAACATAAGCAAATCAGCTTAATGTATACGTATGTATGTATGTATGTTGTAGATATCTAAAAGAATTTAGTAATTACATATATTAAAAATATAGCATGCAGAGCATTTTAAATGAATAATAACCAAAGCGAAGTAAAAAGAATTTTGCAATTATTGTAACAATAGAATATGTAAAACTATTTACTACGATTTCAGTAAAGCGAAGACAGTCTATTTTTCGGAAATATGTATGCTCGAACTCGTCGATTAGGTACTTTAAATTGCCCACTTTTTCATCTCAGAAAATTTATACAGCGTGTCTCAAATTTGGAGATATGACGTCATCGTCATTTTTTTAATGGCAGCCCTATTTTTTTATAACTATTCTTAAAGGGTGTGTCAAGTTATATATGGGTGCCAAATTTGAAGTTTTTATTCCTTGTCATTAAAGAGATATTTAACAACAACTAATTCGAAAGATGAATAAATCTGATTCAACTTTTTGTTATGAAGTTTAAAAATGGCACGTCAAAGGGCTTTTGTTTATTATTGTTTTGATTGGGTTGACGGTTGACCTTTTATCACGATGTCAAAAACAAGATAATAAATATGTATTGGAGTATGTACATGACAGGCAAAGGTTTGAAAACCAAACCGGAACATATGGAGGTGTTGAAAGAACGAATAAGGCCGCGTTCCGAGACGTGCATTCGAAGCGCTGCGCGTATACAGCACGCATAGACCGCATTACCTTTTTTCCTGTCTTCTTCTAGCCTCTGACAGGGTCACAACCTATTCGAAAATAATTTCGCGGCAAAACTTTCTATGCGTGCATATGCGTTAAATGGGAACGATTCTTCGTTGCATCAGTCGCATATAACGCAGTATGCAGAATTCGAAAAGCGGCCTAAGATAGGAGTGTAGGCTAATTTCCGCTGAAGTAATTAAAAATGTTCAAAATGAGTTTCAAATCCGTTTACGATATTGTCAAGAAATTCATGGACAACGTGTTGCATATTTATTGTAGAAGAGATACGATTGAGGTGAATCAGATTTCTTCATTTTTCGAATTAGTTATTGTTAAATATCTTTTTAAGGACAAGGAATAAAAACTTGCAAATTGGTACGCATGTGTAACTTGCCATACCGTTCAAGAATAGTTCTAAAAAATTAGGGCTGCCATTTAAAAAAATGTCAAGGACGTCATATCTCAAATTTGGGACACACTGTATAAAATTTTCTCAGGTGAAAAAGTGGGCAATTTAAAATAGGTACTAATCGACGTGTCCGAGTACATTTCCAGAAAACAGACTGTCTCCGCTTTACTGCATTTATTCCAGATTACAGACCCGCACTGTATGGTATAATAAATAGTTTGACAACACAAAGTTTAACTTAGTAAAAACAATAAACCAACTCAAATTGCGCTATTGAAGTTATAATCGACGATTTATTAACACAAAATAATTATGGTCAAATTTTCGAATTAGATACCAAATACATATACAATTTAGTATTTAAATTCAACTATTCCGAATTTTCCCCAATTAATTTTCAAATAATGGCATAGAATTGTATTAGTAGTTAAGCAAGCGGGCTTGTATACACATTTGACCTTGTGTCACCTTGACGACGGTGCCTCTTTAAGGTGCTGTTATCATTTGCTAAAATAAGCGGAAAGGTCATAGGTGACGAAGGCCAAAGGTTATCTAGATTGTTGTGTTGCTAATGCTCCACGTGCGATGACGAAAGCATAAATACGCGGTAAAATTTGAATTTGGTCAAAGTTTGTGGTAAAATTTGAAAAACACTGTGTGACTCAAGGTCAAATGTGTAATAGGAGCTCGCTTGTTTAACTACTCGTGTTTCAAAATTCCAGCACTTGCTGCATCCCAGACATTTAGACGCTTTTTTCACCCCATCTCTAGCAGTCGTTAAATAAATGGTCATTGCGCATATTAGTTACAACTTACAATGAGGGACGTTTGAAACTGAAAAGTAGAAACGGAAAACTGTCGAGAATGATGGTACATATTTTCATGGAAATTTCCACTTTTTTT